>RJWT010031267.1:0-14417 GCA_004365215.1 Cuniculus paca | reverse complement strand
TTGGCTTCCATTGTTAAAATGAAGACTCACTTTGGTATTCTTATAAAGCTGCTCATGATTTATTTCTTGGACAATGTGGACTCCAAAATTCCTGTAAATCTATGTAGGACTTTTATCCTAAGTAGTGTAAATAGAGCAAATAAACAGAGCCTTTAACACCTAAGAGAGCTAGAGACCAGCAATCAGTGAAGAGCAGAGGAAGTGGCCCAGCACCTGAACAAATCTGTGGTGTCCAGGCATCAGATGGACACCACAGCAGCAGTGACCATCAGCTGGCCGTGTCAGTTGCTGGCATCCAGCATTACAGGGTGCTATCCAGTAACATCAAGACTGCTAGCAGAGCTGTGCTTTGCTGATTCTCAATTTCCACCCAAATTGAGAAAAGAACCCTAAACTGATTGGCAACATTATGAGTTAGGTGGACATCTGTGATGTTTTATAAATCTGAGATCCTAGACTACATTGTGTTAATATTGCATTCTGTTATATTGATGACTCATAAAATAGATTATATCAAAAGAAATAACTCTCACCATTGCACAAGTTGTGAAATTCCAGGCAATGTACCTTAATGTGACAATCAAAGGCTCATTAGTGTAAATTCACAAGTGGGAAGTCTAAACAGCTTGACACTGTACTCTAATAGTTTATATAGCTATTGAATTGTATGCAGAGGAAGTTTCTTCTTAACTTCCTTTTGTATTTTATTCTCAATGAGATGCACTATTTCCTAAGACAAGGCTGTTAATAGGACACATAAATCCAAGGAAGTGAAGGTACTATATACAATACAAAGTAAGTAGGTCAAGTACGGTCCTTTACTTATTAGATAAGTAACTATCATCTACTAAATGTCAGGTATCTTCTGTACAACGGGATAAAAGGGTGAATGGGACACACATGAAGTTTACATTGAGGGGAGACACAGGCAGTAAAATAGTAGAAGTATTATTTCATATGGCAATAAATTCTACAAAAATAAATAAATAAATAAATACATTCATTTGACCAAGAGTCTATGGATTGTGGAAGTTTCTTGAAAGAACTGTGAAAAGGAATCATTTTACCTTGTATCAGAATCACAGGATTGGGAAATTTGTGGGGCAAAAAAATGTGTGTGTTGGGGGGGGACTCAGCAAAGAGAACATGCCCCTAGGGATCAAACTCGATTGCTAGTTTGGTATAGTAAAGGCTGTGTTGGAAGAATGATGAGAGATGAGTTTGCAAGAAATAGGGGTAAATTGTACAAAGACATAATTAGTAGTTTGGATTCCTTGGTAAGAATTGTTCCATGAAGGAAAATACTGGCACCTGGTTCTGCTGGGATCCTATGATCTCTGTCAACGTGTATATTTCAGTTGTATGTGCTTTTCTTCTGTGAATCTGTTTTGGAGGAATTCTTCCAAGCTGCTAGATTCTGCCCGGTCCGCACTGCAGAAAAGGATCAGAAAACATGTGTCAACAGTCTCCCAGACAACAATTGTATATTTAATAGATGCGGTTCCTTTTTGGGAAAATGCTGAGGCTTCGCTTCCTCTCCAGAGTTTCTCTTGTGGGATCAGGCTGAAGATACCTTCTGTGGTGCCTCACCTGTGATCACATACTTGCAGGAATATTTTTGTTTCTGTCACATTTTTCCTGTTGCTCCTTGAGGACAGCTCCTTATCAGTTTCCCTGGGAACGGTTGCTTTTCAAATCACTTGCATACCAAATTTCAGCTAACATTTGCTTCTGTAACACTCAACCTCGGACCGTTGGAAGACAATGAGGAAACTAAAGAGAAAGACAAAACTGACGAATGCTTAAAAATATCACTCTGACTTCTGTGTGATGCAGGCTGCGGGAGACTTAGAAAATAGAAACTAGAGTAAACAGGCTTTTTCAGTAATCTGAACTAGAGCTAGCAAGTTACACATTGCATAAAGTTCTCCAAGAAGAAGTACGTGCATGGGAGAGAGTCCATAAAAGATGCAATGAGGTGTGTAAAGAAAATGATAAACTCGTTCTCTCTGTCAATCTAGAAATCAGAAAATAAACCGAACTTCAATTATGTTAATTTGTGGACTGACGGAAATACACACATATGTTTTATAAGTGAATTTATTTATTGGAGCATGTGTTTAAGATTTTGGATCATCAAAACTGTTTGATGAGCACTGGTTTTGGACCCCAACGAACTCTATTAGCAAGAATTCTGTTCTCGGCAGGTGTATGGATGCTTTCCAGGTGTGCTAGGGCTCTGTTGATGTGTCATTCTCCTTGAATCTTTCATTTTGAGGGAGGAGATTAAATGATTTGGGAGTTCCTATAGGCTGGCTATTTAAAAAATGAGGCCATTCATCCAGGCCATTTCTTATGAAGAAATGCATAACCAATAGTAGGGATAAGTCTGATAATTCCCATTATTTTCGAGGATAAGAAAATTGAAAATCATCTAGATGTATTAAATGTAATTTTCCACCTACCATAAATTTACTTCAGAATGTCTTCCTCAAACAAGGTCAGGACGTTAGTGCTCATTAAGGACTATAAACATGCGTAGCTTGAAAATTCATCAGAAAACCAATCAGTTGCTTGAACTCAAAGAAGGTATGTAAAAAAAATACTGTTGAGCTCACTTTTTTGTCTCATCCAGTAATCGGTAGGCACCTTTCCCACCAAATATCACTGTTGTGAAATGTAGAATTTATATTTTTTAAATATGCTCCAGGCCAAAAACTCAGGAAGTAATTGATGCTGAAATGAAGGCATATTCCTCAGAGTTTCCAGGAAGACAGCCACAGTAGTCCCTTCAGGATGCAGCGTGGAAAGGCATCTCTGGGTGTGAAAAGCATGTGTGTGTGTGTTTGAAAAACCAGAGCTGTCCTGCATATGGACTTTGGGTTTGGCAGTTTGCATGCAAAAGTCACCATTGGAAGGGAATCTTCACCATCTCCAGATACTGCCTTTTCCTGGATTCACATCAGAAAGACCCCAAAGATAGCAAAGCTTCATAAAATAGAAACCATAGGAAAAAACGAATAAAGTCAAAAAAGAGAAAGAAAATATGTTACTATCATACATTGAAAGAAGGAAGAGAAGGAAAAACTAAGAGGAAAAGAGAAAGAAATGGAAGAAAAAAGGAAAAGAAAATATCATGAAAAGAAAAAAGGAAAGTATGAAGAATGGAAGAAACAAAGAAAAATTGCACCCATGAACATCAATTTTTAACTTGGAATGATTTTAATGTAATATTCGAATAATATGTTATGGCTTTCATTCATTTAACAGTGAAAAAAAAGTGTACCTAAGTAGTTTTGAGACAACTGAATGACTACATATTTTATAAGAACAACTCTATATGAAAACATATTAAATGTATTTCAATTTAAGTTTTTGCATAATTTCATTTTGTAAAGTGTGCATGCTTGGATTTCCTCCTTAAATAAATAGTAAAGATTTTTAATAGTGTAAGATTGAAAACTTGAGCATTTGTAAAAATGGAGCTCTTCTTTTTCTAAGTAAGTGAGTAAAAAATTAGAAAAGTAAGTATTTTGTTGCTGTTGCTGACTTTTTCCTTTAATGTTGGACCAAAACGGTGTAAACTGATTTTAATAAAAAATGTTTATTTAAGGTTTACAGGTGTCATACCTTGCTTTGGAGATCACCTTGGCTTTTGACTTTCCCTGAAACTTTTGCCACTATATAAAACTGTGAACATACTTTTCATTTTATTCCTAAACTGAAATCCCTATGTCCTTCTCATCTGCTTGAATTAATGCATAATGGACCATGTATAACAACAGAACTTGGACATATAATCTCCTTAACAACCGGTCCAAAAAGCCAAGTAATGTAAGGATCTCTAGCATTCAGCTCAGAAATGCTTGCTTCCATAACGTTTGTTCTTCAGGACCAATCAGAGAACGTGAAGTATGCTCTGCAAAACAATCAGATATGATGCCCTGCCTTCTAGGTAACCCAGATTCATCTTACACCAAGCAATCCTACTTAGAGCAGACCTTAAGCTTTCCTTTTTATTTTCTTCGCTCTTTTCACCATAAAGCATTCTCTCTCCCGTCCTTGACTCTACAAATGCAAGTGATGGTAACTGACAGTGGGAATACAACTCTGTATAAATAACCTCTGTTAGTTCTCATTTCGAGGATCCTCTAGACACATCCTTCCTGTTTCTATTTCCTTAGTCTTCATAATTCTTGCTTATGGTCAGTTGAGTGATGTTGTCTTTCTGCAGTACTAGGCAGTATTTGAAAAATAGTGTTATATTTTATCAAACATGGAAAAGCACAGGTAAAAATATGATCCGAAGTAGTTGAATTGGCTTTCAAGGCTTCTGGACTCTTAAAAGTTATGGTTCTTACCTGATTTCTGACTTCAGCTTTTCACTCAGTGATAAAACCAGAACTTTCAACCTTCTCTCAATATCAAAACATATTTCCAGAAACATTTGAGGATAGTAGAGACACTATGCATTACATATCAAAAGCCTGAATTCAAAAGTTTCTTTAGTTAAAAATATATTAGACCGCAGATAAAGCATTTAATTTCTTTGTGTTTCAGAACTGTAATTTTTTGGGGAGACTAATGTTGACCACTTGATTTAGATACAATTTCAAATTATATATATATATATATATATATATATATGTATATATACATGCATTTCAAAAAATATGTGTATATATATAATTTTGAAATTGTATATATATGACATTTAAAAGACCCACAAACACTTTTTAATTTTTTTAAAACTTTAATTGCTGTGAAATAAGTATGACACAAAATTTACCATTTTAACTATTTTAAATACAGTACACGGTTCAGTAGTACTAAATATAGTTACACTGCAATCTACAGAATGCTTTTCTTGTTGTTAACCTAAAACTCTATGCCCATTAAACAGCAACTCACACACTCTAGGGATATTTGTAAGGTAATGTAGGACAAAGGCTTTGACTTCAAAAAATGGTGTTTACAGTAAATATAGGGTCACTCTGGGGGGAAATTGCATGGTGTAGCATACTACCCTGATTCCTGAAGTGGTCTAGTTCTGATTCTTTTGCCATGTATTCATTTTGACTGTTCATATCTGCTCTTATCCTGCTCTCATTCAGCTAAACTGATATTTCTAAAACCAAACCAAGAGCATATATCTGCCAGTTGAAATCCTTTAGCCAGGCATGGTGGTGCATGCCTGTAATCTCTACACTGGGAGGCTGAGGTAGGAGGACTTGAACAAGTTTGAACCCAGCCTGGGTAATTTGACAACTCAGCAAGACCCTGCCCCAAAAATAAATAAATGAAGAAATAAATAATACAGAGAAGGTATTTGATTATGAAGACCCTGGAGTTAATCCTACTTCTGCAAATAAAAAGTAAATAAGATATATAATAAAATAAAATAAAATAGGCTGGTATGTTGCCTAAAATACCTCAGTGTGTAGTACTCTGGTTCAATCTTAAGATTCTTGGTATAGTTTGTGTCTAGGTGGCCCCCCAAGCCTCAAGTAGTCATGGAAGTGGCTAAATCTAGCATTTGTGATTGATTCATTGTCTGGTGCTGGGATTGGCAGTGTGAGTACTGCACCTGCCCAGGGGCGGAGCTGGCATACAATGTAAGGTCAGGAAGGAGGCATACTTTTTCCTCTTTTGAACTGTTTGCTCTTGCTACTTGCAGCTGCCATGAACAGCTGCCCCTCAGCCATGCCACCCTACCTTGTAACCTGCTAAGTATGGACTGAAACCTCCAAACTATAAGAAATAAACCTTTCCTTCCTTCATTTTGGGTGTCAGGTATTTTGTCTCAACAATGAGAGAAAAGTAACCAAGAAAATTCTCTTACCATCACCCTAGCAAAGAGAGATAAAGAAGAAAGAAAGAAAGAAAGAAAGAAAGAAAGAAAGAAAGAAAGAGAGAAAGAGAGAAAGAGAGAAAAAGAAAGAAAGAGAGAAAGAGAAAGAAAGCTTTTAAAAGATCCCAGGTGTTCTGAGATAAGAACTTACAATCTCTGGTTACAGTGTATTTCTTGGTTTTGTTTTTGGGTGTTTGCTATCTCAGGCTGATTGAGCCTCATTCATCTTTTGTCTGCTGAACACTGGTTGTCCTATCCTCATAGGACTTGCTTTTATAAACATCCATGTTGTGAAGCTCTTTGCCAGTCCTCTTCATTTAGGATCACTTCCATAAAGTCAAAACCAGGAGCATTTCTTAAGGTTAATTCAAGATAACCTTGTAAGAACCAATCTCTATTATTTCACATTGTGTTACCAGTTGGGTTTAGAAAGTTATTAAAACTTTTGTAGAATGAGTTATGAAGGAAAAAGAAACAATATAATTAGTTACAATGTATAAGACTACCAAATGGCAATGAGAATAACATCTATAATATGAAATGATTTTATGTTTGTGTAAAGATCAAGAACTCCTACTCTGTTGGAATTAGATTTGTAGTGAAGTAACTGATCTCTTATCTAGGGAAAAAATGCTTTCAATACAGCTTTCTGTCTTTCTAATCCTTTCTTCTCTTCCTAGTCCATTAACAACTCATCATTTTTTGGTATTCTGATTTCTAAGGAGAAGTCCCTGTATACACCTCCTTCTCTCCCAGATGATATGAACTGACTTGTGGAAAAGTAAATAACATGCTTTTCCTAAAATCACAGACAGATGCTCCCCAGTGAACTGCAACATGGTTTTGTTTTAATGAGAGACAGAAGAAATTGAAAATAGCCCACTAGAGGAAAGCAGTACACTCCAAAGAGCACCACCCAGGCCTAAGATTCCCTGCTTTTGGTTTACTGTACCTGTGTGTAGTAAGATAAAGGTTTGAGGCATCTCAGGACCAGCTTTCCCTGGCACTAGCGTTTGACTCCTGAGTGTATTGGGTGATGAGTAGCCCGACCATGAAGACTGTAACAGTCCTATGCCAAGTGGATGTGACACGGGTAGTCAGTTGAGCAATTCTTTCTGGCTAAAACAGAACAATGCCCAAAAGTTTTCACTCCCTCTCTTGCTTAAAAACTTGGCTTTTGCATACTACTGAATATCCGTGAAACCAAGTTTTTAAAAAGATAGGAAAAGCCACTGAGTTTTTAATTCCTCTCTTCCTGAGTGTGAACACTAGTGTCTCTGATCTAAACAAACAACATCAAAGTATCTTCACACAGTATAAGATTGCAGGCTAAACCTGAGGTTTACTACACTCACCCATGACTTGTTACAATTAAGTTCCTCTATACAGGAAAAGGAAATTGAGGGGGTGATCATATTAATACTGTACTAGAAACAATGAAGTTTTTTTTTTTTTTTAACTTCAGAAAACCGGTTGTGCTGAGACTTAGCAACAATCTTAAAATAGATTGGTCATTATTGTCAACTGTTTTCATGTTTTTTATTGTGATTTGCTCCTAAAACAGGTATCCAGCTTGAAGACACATGCTACTTGTCAGAATAGTTTAAAGTCACAGAGATAAAGAGACAGAAAGACATAGCCAGGACTGTTATCTTCAGGCAATGAGCTGTGACTATTTGATTTATATTAGCAGAGTTGGTTGCCAGTTACCACGGTGGTTAAACCACATCAGAAAACGTGACAGATTCCTGGAAAGTAAAATAAGTTCATTTCTAATTAAACATGAAATAGATGGAACGAGGACTTTAAAACTATAATTTATGTGTTAATACGCAGTAATTAATTATTGACTTTTGAAATATTTAAGAAAAGAACCAGAGTGTATTTTTCTTCACTAAGTTATTACTAGGATCCAAGGATAAAAAATCTAGGGCTAAATTGGGCAAGGAATGACAGTATTTGGAATAGTTATGATTTATTTTTGATAATTCGTTCTCATGATTTTTGTGTGCAAAGGATACTCTTGCTTGTAAAGAACTGCATTACTGTACTGTGGTTTCCCATAGTTCTTTTCAGGAGGTTATTAAATTTAAAGTTTTGCCAAATGTGGTGGCACACGCCTGTAATCCCAACACTCAGGAGGGCTGAGGTAGGAGGTACCTGCAAGTCTGTATGCTATTTGAACTACACGGAGAGACTCTGTCTGGAGAAAATAGCTGGTCCAACTTCAAGTCCATGGTATCCAATGCGGTACGTGAATCTCTCTTGCAAGCTCCAGCCCCTTTCCACTTTGCCATCTATCTACCCTTTGTGATCAATTATCTGAAGATCTTTGCATCCAGTTTGGATGGAAACCTTGAACTGGCAAAGTACTGCTCCCTCAAGGCCAGTGGTTCCCCACTTTCAGCTCTTAGTGCTATAGCTCTGAGCCCTGAGTGCCAGCACGGGTTAGCTCTTAGTGCTGCAGCTCTTGGCAATGAAGTTTTCAGCAGTGCAGCCACCACCAGGTTTTAGTTACCCTCTGCTGCACCGAAGCCAAAATCGGTTCCAGTGTGATCCTGAGCCTGTTGGGTGACTTTTGCTCCCCTCCGGGGTGTTCTATGGCTGGTCTTAGTTGTGTGTTTCACTATGGATGCTAACTTCAGTTCTCAGTGGTTTTCTTCCTCCTTTCCAGTGACCTCAGGCTTTTGGTCTCTGACCACAACTCGTTGTCTTCACCACTAGTGGCCTCAAAGCTATGGTTTCAGTCTTCTGGACCACCTTGGGCCTGAGCCTTGGCCCCACCTCAGCTGCAGGAGCCTGTCTAGACTTCTGCTTCCCTTCTCTCATGGATGTCTGCCCTGCCGGGGTCTTAGCCTTGTCCTTCTCTTGAAAGTTCAGGTTTTGGGCTCTGCCTGGATCTTGATGGCTGCTTCAGACCTAAGCTTGGCCTCAATTTAGACCCTGATCTCTCTGAAAGGCTTTGGCCCTGCCTGGAGCCACTGTTGCTTGGACAGAGGATGAGCAACCTCTAAGCACAGACCCCTGCAGCTCAGAGACCTTCCTTGAGGCTCCTGGAGGAGTGTCCAAGGGGGTGGTATCATTTGCAGGGCAGAGCCATCCACAGTGATGGAGTCATTTGGGATAAGTCACATTTCAAGCCTGTTGCAGCTGTGTCCTCTGCCTGCTAGAGCAGCCACAGGGCATCTAGGACCTCTCAACTGTCCTGGTGAAAGCTCTTTGGACAGTTCTCATACTTTCATGAAACAGAAAGAGGAAAAAACCACTGTGACGTCTGTAGCTTTTGCAGGAGGAACTGAAGGGTTACTCTTGGGCCACTGGGGTGAAGGGAGCTTGGGGAACAACTGTAATGGACCCAGTGCCTCCCCAGTCTTTGCTCCTCAGCAGATCTTTGGCTGCTCCTTAGAGAGGTAGTGGCAGTACCTGGAGCCTGGAAGGGTGTGACAGTCACCAGACTGGCATGGCCCCCTATGCCTATCAGTGGAACAGGAAGGGTGGGGTCTTGGTGCTTACTACCACACCTTCAACTTTATTCTTCACCAACTCTAGCATGCTGGCCATTTCTTTGGGTTATGGCTTAGACTTCTTCAATCCAAGTGTCCCTTACTTCTGTTTCAGTAACACCCATTGTCATCTCATCCTATGGCTGACACAGACAAGAACTGAAGAAAATTGGAAAATCTGTGAAACACACTAGCAATTTTATAACTCCTCACAATGGCAGTTATCTTCTCAGGTTCTTTGGCTAGGCCTGTGGTTGAAGTAGATAAAGACAGAGTAACGTGAGAAATACATGTGAATTTTAACTGATGTTACTATTTTTAAGTGTACAGGGAGTCCCCCATATAAAAAAAATAAAAATTCTTAAAAGATGATAGATCTGAGTTTCTATACCACTTCAACAAAGAAAAAGCTGTGGAAATGCATGTAGACAAATAAAAATAAGTTTTGGGCTCAGAGGGGTAAATTGTGAGAAAAACTAAGAAATATTTCAGGAACTAGTGAAAATAACATTTATTTTAGTAGATTGGTGTGCACAGGTTCATCTCAGCCCTGACGCTTCTTCTTGGTACAGGGAGAGTGTGTAACTGATGGCAAATTTCATACCCTGCTTTTAGATGGAAGGGAAGAAGTCAGTTTTCCTGTGTCTGCTTTTCCTTAATAACCATAGAGCTCAAAATAATGGATTTGCAGAAGTATAGTATTTCACAATAGTATGCCCTTACTTCAGAGTAAAGTCCCTGAATTTTAAGTTCTTTTATGATTAAATGACATAATGAATGTAAATCAAGTTCATTCTTCAATATAAAATAACACTTCGAACTGTCCTGGACTGTCTTTTTTTTTTACCTTTGTACTATATTATCAGCAAATCAGGTTTACCTGCTTCTACAATATATCCACCCAACAATCATTTCTCCATCCTTCACCAATATCACTTTAGTGAAATGAACAATAAATACTTGTAACTTTTAACTCCATGCTTTGTATTCACACTTGCCCTCTACCACAACCCTTTGATGATCTTTTTCAAAAAAGGAAGTTGGTTCACATGTTTTGTTTTCTAAAGACTTCCAATTCTTTGTTTGCCTTTAGAATAAAGTCAAAGCTTATTTTATGCCTGTGAGACTCTACTTTATTAGATCCATAGCTTACTGGCTAATCTTAATAAACAAAAAGTGTAAAGAAAAAAACAGTGCAAAATCAGCAATAAAACAATACCCACTTTAGGGCTTTTTTATTAATTAACTCTGCATGGAATATTCTATGCAGATTTTATTTCTTCATTTTATTCAAATCTTTAGACAAGTGTTATATCACAAGAATTGTTCAATTATCCAAATTAAAATTATATGCCCTCTCTCTTTTTATTTGTATAATTATTTTTTGACATGCTACAATGTTCTTTGCCATTATATTTGCCTCTATCTACCTGTTTTTATTTCCTCTGCTAGTATACAGGTTCTAGAAAGCCATGCAAATCTGTTTTCTAATTTATCACAAGTATCTGAGGTATAGTAAATTGCATAATTTTACTGTTATTGTGTAAGAGTCTATATCTCTTATAGGGCCATTAATGTTTGTGTGGCATATTTAAGTTCTCTAATATTGAGTGTACATACTTTTACAGTTGTTATTTCTGTTAAATTGATTCTCTCATATGTAATGTTCTCATTTGTTTTTTGTTTTTTTTTACTGCTTTTCACTTTAAGTCTACTTTATCTGATATAGTATAGCCAGTCCTGCTTTCTTTTGGATTTCATTTGGATGGGATATATTTTTGTATGCCTTAACTTTTAGTCTATTTGTGTTGTTAGACCATGTGTATTCTGAGTTAGCTTCTTGTAAGCAATACATGGTTGATAATTCAGCTTTGATTTTTGAATCCGGTTAGCCATTTTGACCTCTTTTAATTAGATAAATTAAAGCATTTACATTTAAGACAGTTATCAGTAAGTAGTGTCTTGCTACTTTCATTTTGTTAGTAGTTTTCTAATATTTTCATAATTTCTTTCTTTCCCTCCCTCTTTCAGTCTACCTCTGTGGATTCCTTTATAGCTTAATACTTTCTGGTGTTTCTCTTACAGGTTTTTGGGTTGTTTATTGTTTGCAACAAACCTTTTATTGTGAATAGGTATTCACAATAGTGGTATTCACAAGTGGTATTCACAGGACATTTATATTAAAGATTTGAAAAGAAATATAAGAGGAAAAGAAAAATTTTAATAACTCTACTTGCATTCTATTTCTGTTTACAGTTTGAATTTTCATGTCTTTAGCAGATCTTTCTATTTTGCCTATTTCTTAATATATTGTATTACCATAGCTATTATTTTCAACTATTTGTTTCCTGAAGATAACAAAGGTCTTCAAACTATGTTTACAGTGTTACAGCATTCTGAATTGGTCTGTATAGTTTCTTTTGATGGTAAATTTTGCATCTATATACCTATATTTCAATTTTACTAGTCAGCATCTTTCTGTTTGTGTAACTCCCTTTAGGATTTCTTATAAGAGAGGCCTGGTGGTGATGAACTTCCACCTTTTCTTTGAGAATATCTATCTTTCTTTCACTGATAAAGGATGTCTTTTCTGAGTATAGTATTATTATTTTTTTTTTAATTCTATGAAAACCTCATTCCATTCTCTCATGCTCTTTCAGGTTACACTTGAGAAGACAGTTGTCCAGGGAACTGTGACCCTTTCTGTATTATTTATTTTCTTTTGCTGCTTTGAAAACCATCTTTTAATCTGTAGACTTTGAGAGCTTAAATATAGTAAGTCGTGGGGTAGACATGGTTTCTTGAATGCAATTCATAACTTTCTGATACTTGCATAATTGAATTCTCATTAGGTTTGAAAGTGATCTGTTATCTCTTTGAACAAATCTTCTACTCTTGTATAACTGTCAAGTCCCTGTTGAGTGGGGTTGAATGGCTCCTCCATGGCAACTGGCCTGCTATGGGGGATGTGGTATTCTGCTCCATACTGGAGCTTCTTGTGCTAGGACAGCCTTGAGCACTAGGAAACTATTTGAAGTCTGCTTGTTTCTTCTCTGAAGCAATGTCCTATTCTGTGCTGTGCTGCTTGGGCTTGGAAGAAGAATGGCCAAGACTATCCAGGACTGGTGTTGGATCACCTTGGAGCAAACAATCCTCCAAGACCAGTGCAGTTCAGGGCAGGACCATGGCCCTCACAGATATAACCTGCTAGTTACTGTGCTTCACTTCTGGTCCAAGATTGCTGCTGTGAGCCGTGGGTGAAGTGGCCAGAACACAAGTTCATCTCACTCTGGTTGCAAGTCTTCCCCTGGCATGAGCACCAGGATGTGTCCAAAGACTTTGTTCCAAGCACTGGGGGAGAACAGAGGCCTATGGGATCCCTCATGCTAGGTGTTCTTGGCCTGTGCTGAGCTCCAAGGCAAAGTCCTGTGTTTACTGCTTTTTTTGACCTTTCAGTGAATGGAATCTGCTGCTGCTCTGTGCTGACCAAGTTTGAAAATGGCAGTGGAGCAGTCTATGGGTCTCCAAGACTAATCTCCAGATGCTCAGCTGTAGTTGCTACTCTGCAGCAGGGCATGGGCTTGGCCTGGCCCTGGATTTCCCTGTATCAGGGACTGGTCCTGAGTTCATAATTTCATCCTGTGCTTAGTTTCCTTTCCCTCTTCTAAGCAAGGGGGATCTTTTGTCACTGGATTTAAGTTTGATTCATACAACTATTGCCTCCCAGATTTCTTCAAAGGATGGTTTCTTATTATTATGCAAATAGAATTCCCTACTCTTTTATTTGGTTTCCTGAGATCCTGAAAAGGTAGCTTAGAAGGCATGCACAGCGAATTCCACCTAGCCCTGCAGCTTGGGACCTCAACACCAGACTGGTAAAAAACTGCACCCAGCCCCCAACATCCCAGGCCATTCGGAGCATCCCTGGGATCCTGCCTGGGCTCTGCCCAGACACCACTCAGCGACAAAACAGCTGCAGTGGTAGTCTTTGCTGGAGCTGAAGACATGCACTGTGAGTTTCACCGAGCCTTGGCACCTCAACTGTGCAAGTTGGAATCACCTGCCAGAGTGGAATACAGGAAAATGACAAAATGAAAGAGCAAAATGCAATCTTGCACCTCTAGTCCTTCCCAAACAAGCCAAAGAGACATGGACATAGAAGAAAATATAAGCCACACACCAGAAACTTCTGAAATGATAGCAACTAAAGTAAAGAAACAACTCTACGAAACTTTAAAGGAACTGAGGTTAGAAATGATTTCCCAGGTAAAACAAGAGATGATGAATGTAATGAAAGAAATGCTAAGCACATCTAAAGAAGATATAGTTGGAAAAATAGAGGAACACTGCAAAAAGATGGAAACCTTGAATGAAGAATACAAGAAACAATTAGAATGCCTGAAACAGATTCAAAGAGATATCCAGGAAATCAAGAATGCAATCAAAAGCTGGCAAAGCCACCTCAATCAATGTGAAAATAGACTTTGAGACCTCAAAGACATGATTGCAGCTAGTGAGGAAGAAAGGAAACATCTTTTAAAAATAAGGAATCAGGAAATATCAATATAGCAGTTGCAAGATGACACAAAGAAAAACAATATAAGACTGATAGGTGTAAATGAAAAACAAGGAGAAAACACAAATGATATAAAATCACTATTTAAAGAAGTAATTCCTCAAAATTTCCCAAACATGGGAAAGGAAACTGACATACAGATAAGTGAAGCACATAGAACTCCAACTAGCCATAACCAAAATAAATCAACACCCAGACATATAATTATCAGCATTCCAGAAATTCAACATAAGAACAGACTATTAAAAGCTGTGAGAGAAAAGAAGCAAATCACCTATAAAGGAAAGCCCATCAGAAGCACAGCAGACTTCTAAACAAAAACAATGAAGTCAAGAAGAGCATGGAGTGAAGTATTTTAAGTTCTAAAGGAAAACAACTTCCAACACAGACTCATGTACCCTGCAAAACTATCCTTCAAAATTGATGGAGGAATAAGATACTTCCATGACAAAGAGCAGCTGAAGAACTTCATGACCACCAAACCAAC
>RJWT010031266.1:0-14424 GCA_004365215.1 Cuniculus paca | reverse complement strand
AGAGGGAAAGGAAGAGGAAGAGGGAGAAAGAGAAAGGAGAGAGAATTTTTATTACTTGGCTCGGGTGTATGTTCACTTCAGTTACAACATTGTTAATTATGCTACGCAGGATATTTGCAAAGAATTAACAATACTCCCTCCCTCGGTCATCGAAAAAAAAAAGAGCTAAAGAATTTCAATGGTAAAAATGTAAAAGGATAATGAAATGCTAAGTGTGGACGAAGTCTTCGAAGTGACTTCTCTACGTTTATAAGTGTACATACTGTATTTTTAGGATTATCTACCAGTGTTAGCCTACCACTCTGGGGAAAGGTCTAATCAAAGCTGTTAGATATTCTTGCAATCAGTCCTAAAAGTAACTATAATCAAAATGACTAAGAATAACATTAACAACTATGTATATTTAATCAGTAATTTGCTCATTTTAATATACGATATAAATATAAATGTGCATTTTAATTGTTGATACACATAGCTATCTCTTGGGTTACAAGACTTCACACACAATAATTTTTACATGTATGTACATAAACCTGTAGTATTGCAAGCACCTAGTATATTTACAATACTTATATTTTCATTAGCCGTGTAGCATGTGCCCTATGTGAAAAGTAAGTTAGAAACAAAAATTCCTGAATTGTATTCCTAAGTAAATTAAAGACTGTGTAAAGTGAAAAAAATGGAAACAAGTAATCATGTAGAATGTATGAAAACCTCCACAGAATGAAAAATTACCAGAATAAAACAAAGAAAGTGATCAAATAGAAAAAGCAAGAAAAAAAAAGGAAAATAGATTTTAATTTTTCCAAAGAATTATCCTTGTTTTCTAGTTCTTTTGTACCTCTGTTCAATCTGGTAGTACCAATGCTTATCCAGTAGTTTGTCAGTAAGTGTGGCTGACTCATTGGGATGACGGGGGCAGATGTGAATGCAAGGTCACTAGTTGACATTATTTGTTCTCAGTGTTGCCTAGTAAGTTTTTTTCCCACATTACTGAGGAAACTTTAGTGGTTTTCACTTTATACATCAACAAATTAATATCTCAAAACTATTAAGACAGGAGTACTTTTTTAGCATGTAGGCGAGTTTCCAAAAGAAAACTATATACCTCAGAATCTTATCCAAAGACAAACAAACTGAAACAAAACAAAATCGATAGTACACGAATAGTGTGTCTGGTGACCACAGCCTTAAAAAACAAATGCCCATTTACTGATACTGAGTACTAGAAATTCTCATAATCTACAGGTTGGGAGATCTACAAATTCTCAAATTACTAAAAAGGTATCATATACTCTTTTCTCTACCTGCAATCAAAATTGCATAATTTTCATTGAAGGACGCTAATGCTTTATATTCCAACCTTGAAAATATGAGCTACTGTTTTTCTTCAAGAGGACAAACAATTCAAAGCTGTCCAGCTGTACATTCAAAGCACTCAGTCAACCAAGAGATAATTTGCCTAATATTTTCTTTCAAAAGTGCTTAAAAATATGCATCCATGTAGCCTCTCTTTCTAAGACCATTGCTTGCTGCTCCTACAGGAAATTATGAGAATTAATTGGTCCATTTATTTTGGCAACCAAAGATTCTAAGAGAAAATATCCTTCAGGAAACAGTCCCAATAAAAATAATTATATCGAAGAGTCTGAATTGCAAACTTTTTTGCACTTACGGGAGCATTAAAATTTTAAAATTAGAAGTGAAATTGTGGTTCTTTTTACTATCAAGGAGATCATATTTCAGAGGTAACACATTTTCAAAAGGCACTATAAGGTTTGTGAAAAGCTTGGAAAATATAATTTTATATAAATTCATGAAAAAGAATATAGTTGTGTATCATTAAAAGGTAAGAACATTTGACAGACAATAGAGACCAGTATAAGGTAAGTATAAATTTAAATCTCACTTATGTCTTTTACTAATTATGTGACTGTGGGCAAGTGACACATCATCTTTGAAACACAACTCAATAAAATAGGGTTCTTATCATATGAAAAAATATAGTTATCTGGAGCCTCTATCTCAGGTTTGTTCAGGAGAGAAAGTCCTTGGGATTTAAGTTATCTCTATTCCCAATTTCATAAATATTCTTAAAGTAGAAATATACGCAAAGAGTTTCAAAGAACAAATGTTGAGTGCTTTTCATGCATAAGATGAGACTATGTCTATGTGTGTATGAATATGTTAAATATACATTAAAAATTTCCCAATGTCTACACAAGAAATGGCTGGTAGTGTTTTTCTCCTCAAGGTGAAAATAGGAGTTTTACAGAGAAACAGCTCAGGAAAAAATTTTAACTTTATTCCCTCCTTTAATGTTAGAACATGTAACAACATACATGTATCATTATATGTTTCAAAAATAATTTGGAATACAAACAATTATTTCAAATGTAAGTAGGAGTTAAAATAACTTTCATAATACAGGAA
This sequence comes from Cuniculus paca, assembly GCA_004365215.1. Lineage (NCBI taxonomy): Eukaryota > Metazoa > Chordata > Mammalia > Rodentia > Cuniculidae > Cuniculus > Cuniculus paca. The sequence goes on along the minus strand of RJWT010031266.1, from coordinate 11,991 downwards.
AGGAAGGAATCAATGTTCCTTTTCTCTAAAAGAGAGAAATGAAATTAGTACAAAAGTAAGTATAGCTGGGGATTCAGCTCAGTAGTGTAAGCTCCTACCTGGCAAGTGCAAGGTTGTGAGTTTGATCCCCAGTACCTAAATAAATAAATAAAATACAATTAAGTATAAAAAGTACCTCACTTTTAGTAGCAGATTAAAATGACAATAACTGATTTTAACAGTACCACCAATGACCAACATTTGTATCCAAAATAGTGCAAAATTTTCTCAACATTTGATTCTTAATACATGATCAAATATTCTACTTCACTACTACTTTCATATAATGAAACATAACAGTTTAGAAAAGTAAAAACAATTGGGATAGGTAATAGGATCATTCTTACTCATCTTCATATCCTCATTGTCTATCACAATGCTTAGCACATGGTACCTCTTTAATAATTTGTTGTCAAGCAAACAAATTAATAAAAAAAATGAAAACTACAGAAGATACCCATTCAGTACTTTTCTCAAATTGTTAAAGAACTTACTGGAGTCCAACTTTTTGTCCTTAGCTCCATTCTGCTTAGAAGCTCTGCCTCAGACCTTTATAGTGAAGCTTGTCTGCTAACTATTCAGTGGCTTCTGCCCCCTGATCTAAGATGACTGAGCCAAACATGGAGACTGACACAAACTAAGATAACAGATCCTCTTCTTTGCAATATACTTCTCTCTGCTGGGCACATGAACGAGGAAGCCAAATTTGAGTAGTGTAAAAACATAAGAAAGAAGGTTAGCCTCCAGAGATACAGAAGAATTTATACAGAACTCAAGAGCAAAGAGATGAGTCCCTTCCAAATGCCTAATTCCATCAAGTTTTCTGAGCTATCATCATACCTCTATAGTTACTATATTTTTACTTTAATAATTTTCAGTGGGTTTCTGTACCATGCAATCAACACTGAGACTCCTACATAACTAACAAAATCTTTACTATGTGCTTTGACTTCCCCCACAATAAACATAAACTACATATATTCATGTTCAAAACCAACCCTTCTACTTGTGCACTAGATTACATTTCTCAACTACTTTAAGAAGTTTAATCCAGAAATTCTTCCCTTTCTTACTTACCTCATCAATTTTTATCTCTCTAATGGATTAGTCCTTTCTGAATATACAAACTAGCAGTTTTTTCTTTCTTTGCTAGCTTGCTTGTTTTCTGTCTCATCCTAAAACAAAGATTCTATTGACCCAGTGGTGTTTCAAGCCGTTTCATGTCAGCTTTTAGGAGTCAGTTGCACATATCTTTTCTCAACTCTGTGTTCAGAGAAATTGGTCATTACAGGGAACCAACTCCACTGAAATGGACAAAGGTTCAAATCAGAATTGGCTGTCCTCTGCCCAAAGATCTGATTATTAAGTACTTACCAGGATATCATTTTCTTTATCTCACTGCCTTTACCAAGTATCATCCCATTTCTTTACTCAATCTTTTCAAGCAAAATTTGTTAAAACTTGAACCTCCTCTTATTTTTCACTGCTCTTACAAAGGTCTCCAGTGATTACCACATTAACAAATTCAGTGGTCACTGCTCAGTCCTCATATTGCTTCTTCTATCAGCACCATTTTACCCAGCTGACCATTCTTTACATTCACTGTAATTGCTTCTCAGTCCCCTTTTGCCAGCTCCTTCTCTTTCCTCTGACCACTAATGTTGCAGTGCTCCAAAGTCCTCTCTTCTTTCCATGTCCACTCTCCCTTGATGACCACTTTCAGACTCACAGCTTCAAACACTGCCTATCAGCTCATGACTCTCCAATCTATTGCTCCAGATCAGGCCTTTCTTTCGACTTCAACACTCTCACATCCAACTGACTTTACCTCCACTTGGATATCTCAATAATACTTCAAATACAAGAAGTCCAACATTGAACTTCTTATCTTTCTTCCCAAAGCTGATTTACCAATAATTGTACAGCTAAAATAATGACAACACCCCTTTACCAGTTGTTCAAGCCAAAAGCCTTGTAGTCATTTTTTTCTTTCTTTCTTATTCTCACACTCCATACCCAACCCATTAAGAAATCCAGTTTGTTCCACCTTCAAATCAATTCCAAAACATAAGATTTCTTTCCATACTCCAAAGTTGCTAGCATGGATCAAGTCTATAGATTGGAATTACAAAACTATGAAAGTCTCAACTAAGGCCTGTACTATTACCATAGCTCCCATACTGTATTTTCAAAGCAAAAGCCAGAGTGACCACTCAAACAATATGTCTGCTTACATATCCTCTCTGCTCAAAGCCCTGGCACCGCACCCTTTTGCTGAAATGAAACAATCAAAACCCACACTACGGCCTGCAGGCCCTTCAGGATCCGGCCTTCTGTTACCTTCCTGATGCCATGTCCTAGTACTCTCATCCTCTCACTATGCCTTCCTAGCCATAGTGAGGCTGCATCTCAACTATATCTTTAGAGGCCTTTGCTTTGGGGCCTTTGCTCCAGCTGTTCACCCTGCCGAAAACCATGAACTTGGTTGCCTTCCCACCTTCCTGCCTTTTCTCGTACCTTCCCCTTATATTTTCATATAATGCAACTTACTCAACAACCTCCTGCCCTCCTGAGGCTTCAGACCCTGTTCTTTATTTCTTTTTTTCATTGCACATATCATCTTCTAGCCTACTTAAAAATTTACTTGTTTGTTATGTTCACTGTCTGCCTGGTCTTACTAGAATGAAAGCTTCTCAAAGGCAAGGATTACTGTCTGTTTTCCTGATGGCCCAAGTGTTCAGAGTTGTCTCCTGCAAAGTAAATTTTCAATAGCTGTTTGTTAAAAAAAATTAATAAATGACCAACACTGAACAATAAATGGCAAGCATCATACTGCATTAATAAGACAGAAACAAATCTGTGATTATAAAAATCAGAAATTTTAGCATGGTTTTCCTAATGAAATTTTAGTTTCAACAGTTTTCTTGGTGAAATTTAAAATTTACAGAGGAAATGCAGGACTATTCTCACAACTTTACCTCAACCTCTCTCATATCTGGGACTTAAATCCTGAACTCTTACAAGAGCTCATGGCTCCTATAGGAGTAGTGCATTTATCAGTGGTGACACAAATGAGCCCATGTAGTATTTTGTACATATGGTGTTAACTTTTATGTTTTAATATATATGCGCAATATGGCTGAATTATACCTGCTCTAGGCACCATCACTTTTATTTTACTGACTTTTGTGTATTTAAAACCTTGGGCATAATATAGTATTGAATTAACAAAGTTTTTAGTTGTTTAACTTCCACAGAACTATGAAAAAGTAGAATATAATTGTTTTAACATTTACATTTCTTCATGGGTTGTGCAATGCGAAATTCTCCCAAGCTTAGGAAGTGATAATTTCATTGAGAAAATGAATGTGAAATAACCAAACATATCCACATCAACTTCAAATAAGTTTCTAACATAAACATTATTGTGCTTAATTTGTGAACAATATATGACATAAGAGACTGTATGGAACTTACAAAATTATTGATAAAATGTACTCATTCAAACATGAATTGAAATCTTATCTGGTCACAGATTGCAGTCATTTCAAACTGAATTTAATTTTTATTCTTCAATTTAATCTTACAGCTATTATATAACAAGAAAATATATGAAAAGAGTGCTTAATTAATTTTAAGTGGCACATGCCTATTTAGAAAATAAAGAATGAACATATAAAGCTAAAAAATTGAGTTTGAAAGGGGACATAAAAACACGAACCACAAAAGAGTAAAAATTAAAGACATTAAAATGAATCATGAAAGATTTGTATTAATTGAATTAATCATTAGATCAAATAACTTTTAGAAGTACATATAACTATTATGTAAATGTTATAAGCCCATAGATATATATCCAAAGAGCACTTGGAAAAAGTTTACAAATATGTCAAGGTAAAATGTAATTCTACAAAATAGGAGAAGCAGCTGAATAAAACATCTTTTAACACTATTTTGAATGGATTGTATTCAAACTTACTTTCATCTATGCCAACAGAAATGTTATAATAATTGAACCATATTATGTCCTTGGCCTCAGTTTTATGCCTGTGTCATGAAGGAACTGAGCTTAGACTATAATAAACAATGATGTGCCTTGTAGATGGAGTAGTGGCATGGCCCAGATTTTCTAAAATACTTTCAATTTCAATATTCTTTCCCTACTTACTGGTGTATATGTCCCTGTATTTTCTTCAAACATAGTTTAAGAACTTTCTTTGTCTACTTCTGAACTTATAACAATTAAAAATCAGTTTAGATTGATTTGAACCAATTCCAAAATATCACAGGGAGAACATGGAGACTATGTGTGTTAACCTCAAAGTAGTACAGCTATTTTTTAGCTCTTCATCATCATCATTTTCATATAAACAATGAAGTAGTAATAAACAATTTTTATCTTTTTGACCTGGCAGGACTTCCACTTGACAAATTAATATGAGCAACTATGTTTTATAAATGAATTGCATTTTTTTATAAATTTCATAATTCACTATTTTCACTAATTCAAATTGACCAACCCTTCAGTTTAGTTTAAATTAAATAAATTATTCATTTAAAAATCTCCACAGTTACTTAATCAAATAACAAATAGTAGGCTTTTTAAAATCATGTTCTTGGTGGCTTATGCACTGTAAGTTTCAGGTCAGCCTGGCCTACAAAGTGAGTTCAAGGCTCACCTGAACTGCATTGTAAAACCCTGTCCCAAAAAGACAGGAAAAAAAAAAAACACAAAACCATCTTCACTGATGCACTCAAGATCAGACCCACTCATCACAGAAGCATCTGCCTTTGCTGTAGGCAAAGGATTACCCTGGGTAGAAGCAGTTTTTCTAAGAGAACTTCCCATACAGTTTCACTTTTATATTATTTACAACTCTTCTTTGAATATTTCCTAATAGCAAATATACACACAGAACAAAATATCAGCAGAAGACTGATCCTAAAAGTATGACTACATGAGAAATTCAGATTTACTTGGACCCTAGTGGGCAAGAAAGAATCAAAGAGTCTGCTATCAACACAGAACCCAACACAAGAAGAAAGTGAGCAGATCCTCCGGAGATGATGGAGAAGACTGACCCGCAGCCCAGGAATCCAATGCCGCTCCTCTCACAGTATTGAATACTCAATGCTTGGGCAGCTCACCCTTGTCCTGACTTTATGCTTTAATTTCTCACTTTGTTTTTTATCTCCTTGACTTTTTGTTACCCTCCTATTAACATCCATCAGAAAACTTAGTTCCAATCTGACCAGCCTAAGGGCCATAGGTTGAAGTGGGTCATGATAAATAACTGATCTAGTTTCCACAGCGTCTTCATGGACCGAATGGAAATTCTGCAGAAAGCACTAAATACTCATATTCTGTCTTTTTTTCTGTATCTCTCTCCTTCACATTCTTTTTGTATTTAGTTTTGATGAGTATCTCTATCTCTAAGGAAAACCTTTTTTTATAGAAGCTGCAGCCAGTATCCGAATTATCTTAAGCTAATATAATATGCCAGAGGGTATGAAGGGTTTAGATTTATAATATCCCACGAATATTTTCCAAGTTTCCCAAGACCATATATTCTGTTTCTGTATGTAGATATATATTTTTAATTCACCCTCAGCAGGACGTATACAGTGGTTGAAATATATGATAAGGTTGTGATGAGTAAAACAGAAATTGAGAAAGGAAAGGAGGCAAAAATCACAAATAAAATCAAACTTAATAAATAGTTTACATTTATTTAACAACTGTTCATTTGTCCAAAAAATTATTGAGGGTCTACCTGGTGCCAAGGAACAAAGAGATAAACAATAAATCTATGCCTGCCTTCACATTAGAGTGGTGAAACAGACATGCCACAAAACCAATTCACAGTAATAACTGCTATGGATAAAAATAAAACTAGGGAAACAACCCCAGAGGGGAATTCTGTTATCCCTAGACTGAGCAAAGATGCTCTGTCTGAGGTGGTGACATGAGGGTGGAGCAGGGAGTAATAGGGGAAACCAGATCATGCGCCTGTCTAGATAAAGGCATTCCAGGGAGAAAGAGCAGTGAATGCCAAGGATATGAGGGATCTGAAGAACTAGGATGAAAGCAAAAGGAAAAAGCAGTGAGGTTAGAGAAGGAATCAAAAGACAAATCACAGGGGTCCCTGTTGTCACTTTTAGTCTTCAGATTTCATTCTAACCAAAACTCATTGCATAATGGCCTATTATTTGATTCACCTTTCTAAAACCTCATGGGTTTACTAGTTTGAGAATGTACTATAAGAATAAAATAACAGAGCCAGAAAATCAATTAGGGAACTAATACAGTATAGCCTAGAGAGGATGGTGACTTGGGGTACAGAAACTGAGAAGGATCAAATTTGTGATCCCCCAGAAGATAAGATAGCCGGCAAAAATTGTTAATGTTTGCATGTGTCTTACAAAAAGGTACCAAGGACAAGTCAAAAGTCTTTGCTGTGAACAACTGAAGAAGTGAATGAGTGGCAATGGCATTTACAAAATACAGAACACTAGGGCATTAAAGGTTTGCAGAGTGGGCCTCACATTAATTCTGAGATCCTTATTTTATGTGGATGAGCAGTCTGAGCTGAGAAGACAGCCAGGTGCCAGAGATACACACTTGAGGTCATCAATATGAAAACACTACCTAAAATCATGTGCATAAGTGTGATTGCCACAAAGATGAGTGAAGGTCCAGAGAAACAGACAATGAAAATTAGTTGTTGAGGTGTGAGTCAAGACAAGAGAAAATCCAACAAAGAGAATTCAGGAGGTAGGCAAGTAAGTATAAGTATAATGTCCAAGAATATTAGGCAAGAACATAATTTAACTGTCCAAATACTATTGAAAAGTCAAAGATGAGTACTGGACATTTCAGCAGAGTGACAAGTCTAAAATTCTGACTCAAGAGCGGTCAAGAAAGAATAAGATGCAAAGAAGCAGAGAAAAACAGTCCCTTAGCAAAAGTCTCTTGCCAAATTAGCATCACATGGAATTGTACTTCATGTTGTTCCTTGTTTCTTTGCTGCTTAATTTTCAGCATAGCCTTTACTCATTTTAGAATCAAACTTCTGAGGTCAGTCTTTCATGCTGAAGTAAGCTTCTTGAACAGTTTAAGTAAAAAATAAAAGAAGATGCAAATCAGGTACTTCAGTTTAGGTTCTTCTATGAGTTAAACTGTGTTGTTGTTAGTATTTTATTATACTAGATAATTATCTGAGTACCAGTATTATAGGTTAATACTTATTCAGCTATGTTTTTTCTTTGACTATGTCAAAGAGAAGAAATTAAATAGCTACAAAACATCTAAATGATGGAATTTTTAAAGCACATGTTGGATTTAATGAGTGTTTAGTTAAATAGAAATAGGCTTGGATGATACCGAGTCTCTGAGATCATTTTAAAAGGGTAAGAGGTAGGTTACTAACTTAATGTCATTGTTGTAATGATTCTTCTTTTCTTCTTTTTCCCTTTTGATATGGAAAGAATAGAGTACAAAACAAAGTGAAACATTATGGATTTAGGTGAAAGTATACCCTCTTACCAAGAATAATTTTACAGTTATTTTTCTATTTTAGCATGCATTTAATCCTTTCTTCAGAATGCCAATTATTGACCTTAACAAAAGTATCATAAACAAGAAGTACAAGACAATGTTCAAGGAAAAACATCTTAAAATGATGAGCAAAACATTTTCACTGAAATATATGTATCAAAATCCAACTCAAATAAACGTCCTCTGGGACTTCCTCAGTCTCATCTTCTTATAATAAATCTCTTTTCATCTGTTAATCTGAATAATATTCTATCTGTAACTCTCGTTTATATTTCACTCATTCAACCAGCATTTATTGAGTAATTTATGAGCTATCCCTCTTCTAGGGGCTTCAGATACCTCAGAGAAGAAAAGACCACTGGTTTATGGAGCTCAGATAATAACAGCAGGAAACAGACAACAAATGATTACATAATACACAAAACATCATGATGCTTTGAAAGGTAATGGATTCTTTGGAATATGAAATGTAGAGCAGAGCAAAGGGAAAGAATGCAAATGGTTCCAGTTTTCAACAGTACAATAGTTAAGGCAGGGCTTATTTGAAGGAAAGTGAGCAAATACTTGAAGAAGGTGAGGGAGTTTACGGTACATATCTTTGGAGAAAAACATCCCAAGCAGCAGGAAGGGCCAATACAAAGAGGCAGAAACACGCCTGGAATATTTAAGGAACAGCAGAGACTACAGTGGATTAAGGGAACAATGTGGAGGAAAGGTGGTAGGAAATGGAGTCAGGGGTCTCCATGTGAATGTTTTGATAGCTTAGAAGACTATGGCAGTGGTTATGATCATTAAGGAATTTCAAGCTAAGAAGTGATGTCATCTGACTTTTAGTTCAAAAGCAGCCTCTGGATCCTGTGTTGAGAGTAGCTGGAGTGTGTAAGAAATATGTGCAGGGAGACCAACTATCAGTCTCCAGTAGTTTTGTAAGCATGAGAGGAAGGTGACTCAGACATTGCTAGTAGTGGAGCTGATAAGAAGAGGCTAGAGTCCTCTAACATATCACTTTCTTATTTTTGTCACATTAGATACACACCCTATCACTCTGTCTAGATGCTACCCTCCTTAAGACCAGAATTTGTCAAAGAGACAAATTCTTACACTGATTTTTACACTTCCAATGACAGGAATTTAGTGAATTTTTTAATTAATAGATGAATGAGTGGTCATTAGACAAAGAGTCTGGCTTATCAATATATCTAGCACATGCCTTGTATTTCAAGGCATATCCATAAATGGACAACAGCTCCACCCAGAGCTTCAACTTTAAACAAGAGGGGCAGAAAAATAGAATAAGAGCTAAATATAATACATAACTAACAGCAGAATAATATAGAGGAAAAGATGTCCTTTATATCCATGAGTTTTATTTAATTTCTGACAAGATTTTTAGAAGAAATCTACATTTTCATTTCTTTCTCCTTGAGGTAAAATAATAGCCAAGGGAGAGAGAAATTTCTAGAACATACAGACAGGTTCACAGTAGGTTTTGTTATAGAAATATTTATTATTATTAAAGCCAGTCAAATGACATGCCATAATGCTAACCCTTAAGGTAGTTAACACTGCAGGGAACAAATCTTTCTCTGTCTTCAAACTCCATTATAATAATAAAAAAGAAAAAAGCAAATGTATATAAAATAAATAGCTTCTCCAACACATACATACTTGGCCTCACAACAGGCAAGCGATGCAATCGTTTGCTACTAACTCACAAAATCCCCAAATTTCAATATAGCGAGAAGAAAATTCCTTCATGAAAAGCACCCACAATGATGTCCATTCAGAGTTACAGAATACAGCTGAAGAAACTTTAGTTTTAAATAAGTTTCAGGTTTCAAAACTGGGTTACATCCTGGGCATGGCTGCACATATATCTGTAATCGCAGCACTCTGGAGGCTGAGGTAAGATTGCTGTGAGTTTGAGGCCAACCTGGGCTACAAGGGAATTCATGCCCAGCCTGAAGTACACAGCGAGACCCTGTCTCAAAAAACAAAAACAAAAAAACCTTGGGAATATTGATTTTGGGTATGCAATTTGAAAACAAAGATACTACTTGCAATGTGGAAGTAATTCATAGGTGTGTAGGAAACAATAAGGGGGCAGATTTCATTATCTTTCTTAAAAAGATTATGTCTTTGAAGAAATCAAAGCAAAGAGTCTTTGTGATAAAAGTGGTAGATTCAGAGTCTGGATTCCAGACCCAAACACTTCCTAATTGAATCTAAATTGAGGGGAAATTTTTATTTTTCTCTAAGATGTGTATCCTATTTTGCTGTCCCCTAATTCCACTTTTTTAGTATATGTGCTGCCAAAGTAAGCATGAATTCCACTTTTTTTAATAACTACTGAGCAAATGAATTTCAAATTATGATAAATCTAATTTAAAAATATCAGCCTAAATTTGAAGTCAATGTTCCAAGCACATGGTTCTTCTCTCTAATCATTTCACAAATATTTATTAAGCATTTAACATTTCCCCCAAAAAGATACAGGCACTACCATTGAGAAGTTAATACTATCTGAGAAAGAAAGATAAACATACAGTGAAACATTTGATAGTACTCTGAAATAGCCATGCCCAAGATGCTGTGGTCACTTGGTCACTGGGTGTACTTGTGATCCCAGGGACACTGACAAGTGCTGCAGCAAAAGGTGCTGCTTCCACCAGGCCTTGAAGTTTGAGCAAAGCTGAGCAGAGCAAAGGGACCCCTTGGCTGCAGGCAGGTTCAATGGTCCTGATCTGATACCCAGTAGGACCACCCCTTAGCAGTGCCGAGGATGAAGGGACAAAGGCTGGATGGAGGCAGGAGGGTCACTCCGGGGCCTAAAGGAACTCAGGTGAGATCATGAGGGTCTGGATGCAGAAAATGGCAGTGGGGAGGGCAAAAAGGTGCGAGCAAGCTCAAAATACACATAGGAAATGGACCATAAAAGATTTGGTCTTAACTGACCTGGGAGAATGAAGGTGAGGGATGGAATTGGGAGCTTTCAAGGCTGAGTAGATGGAGAACTGTACACTAAAGGTAGAAAATTACAGAGGTAAATAAAGTACGAGCTCAGGGGTTGCTTTTAAAAACCAAATAAAAGACTTGGCATGATTTTTTGTGTAAGATTATAACTGAATTGACTGTGATCTGAAAGTATTCCACCCACTGAGCTTATTCAAAGTCATGAATATTACAAAGATCATTGGGGAATACTTACATAAATTCCTTTCATTCTGTTTGATCACCAAATGAAAAGTATTGACAAAATGGAGACTCGCCACAGTATAGATTCTAGATATTTGTGTCTAATGAATATTTATCAATTTTAGGACTTTTATTACACAAGCAGAAGCATGCCTTTCTTCTAAATACTTCCTTCTATCTCATTTTTTTAAAAGTCAGCATATTGTTTTAGCGAATGTTAACCTATATGATGGAAAGAAGAGTAAAACAGACATAATATTTTTGTTTTCGTTTTGAAAGTTATAACTCTTTTTTATTATTTTAAAGATAGTAAACAAAACAATAAAATGAAACAAAACAATGGGAACAATACTAGATTTCAAAAAGAAGACAGTAAGAAATCAGCCATAGTTACTATAATGCACATTGTTATCCTCTAAATAAATGCTCAGACCACCAGATACCGGTATGCAAAGTCAATCAAACAACATATTAAACAATATAAGCACTAAGTTGTCTCTTTACTTCAGTTGCTCTCATTTCAGAAATTTCAGGTGTGTGACTTCTAATTGCTTTTCTGTCTATCTTCTGGACTTGTTCTGGGTAGGCTGCAGGTCTGAGATTGTACCTTGCTAATTCACCTTGACATTTTCCTGTGTTCCTCTGAATCAGCCATTTGCTAAGTCCCAGGATATACCGAGTTAACATTTTATTTTATTTTATTTTATTATTTTTTACTTTTTTTGGCACCAGGGATCGAACTCACGGCCTCGCGCTTGCTAGGCAGGCGCTTATGCCACTTAGTTAAATCCCTGGCCCTTAAACAGAAATAATTTTTAAATAATTGGCTTCATCTACAAATTAATGGTGAGTTTGGGATCTTAACTTCAAATCTAATTTCACTTATTAAAATTTAGATAGATTTCAATATTCACTTTATCTAATCTAAAATTTACATAAATTTTACTATTCGAAAACTTTCTTATCATAAAAAAGAAAATGAAATGCTAGCTTGGATCAGCTATTGCTTACTTTTAGATATTTTCCTTTTTTTTTTCCTGCTCCTAAATCTGCACTGAGAACATCTACTATGCCCATGAAGTAGATCCCGTCTCAATCAAGATATTCTGAGTACTTGATATAACATCACTCTACAAATCACCCTTTGAATAATTTCTAAAGTTTTAATGACAGTCACACCTCTAAAATAATATAGTTTA
>RJWT010031265.1:0-14423 GCA_004365215.1 Cuniculus paca | reverse complement strand
CCTATTGTCTTGTTTTGAAGTCCCATAATGGTCTCATTCTATTGTTTTGATTGGTTTTATACTGTTTTGTTTTGTTGGATTGTATTGTGTGTGAAGGTATGGACAACTATTACAAAGAAAACAAGAGACCTTATGGTAGCCACTGTTGATTTCCTGTTGTCTTGTTATGAGGTCGTGTGTTACTTGCATTGTTCTGTTCTGATCTGCTTTGTTCTGTTTTGTATTGTCTTATTTTCTTTTTAAAAAAAAGTTTTTCTAATAGAACAATAAATTGAAAACCTACTCAAAGTCCTCATTCATATGTCTTCCGAATACACAAACTAAAATTATAGAATTAGAGAACTTCTAACAATGAAAGAGATTGTTAAATTGCATTTCTTTGATTAAATTTAATACAGTAATTCATAAATAGGGTTAGGTAAACTAAAGAGCAATTGCTTAGAAGAAGGAATGGAGGAAGGGAAAATGAAAAGCAAGGATGCACTAGTTAATATATCAAATATAGAGGGAAAATGTGAACACCAGGGGAGAGTGGATATTTTTCAACACAGAAATGAATAACCATTTATTTCATGGCTATACAGTGGTCAGATAATGACCAATTTTATATATCTGACCTCTCAATAATCAGAAGTCTGTAATTAAGTTCAAATTGGTTGAAATTTGTGTTTAAAAACTGCAGTTATAAGTAACATTCTATATACTATATCTTCACATTTATCTTCCTGTTTATCATGCTTTTCTGTGACTAATCAGACATACTGATTTATGACTCTTGCAGCAACTTTCTGATATAACTTAGCTGCACATACTTTATCAAGTGTCTAAATCTTAAAGTCTTTGGACTATCCAGATCAAGAGTGCAGATTTGGAGATAAACGCTAAAAAGAAATTTATGAAAAAGTGACAAAATAAAATAAAAAATTAGAAAAAAATGAAATAATGGAAAAGATTTTAAAATGAAGAAGAGATAACTCTAATGTTAACTCTATAAAAAATAAAGGCAGTAAACAGAAAGGGTTTTTAAAAATTTTTATTAGTATATGTTTACAGTACATAATAATTGCAATCATTGTGAGGAATTGTTATATAGACACAACGTATCTTAATTCTTTTTACATCCCCTTCTTCTTCCCTTCCTCCCCCCTCATTTTATCTCTGTGTCTACTTTAGGAAAAAATATAAATAAATCAGTGATTAAGGTGGTTTGAAATGATTTGGACATGGAGGAAAATATAGCAATAGAATATACAACTATGGAGAGTAAGAAAGTTAGATCTAGAGTTGGGGACATAGCTCAGGGATAGAGTGCTTGCCTAGCATGTGCAAGGCCCTGGGCTTGACTCCTACCAGTGGGGGAAATGGGTCTATATGAAAAATGAAGTTACTTTTATTGAAATGCAAAGCAATAATAAAATGTGAAAAGTAAAGTCAGAAGGTAAGTTGGAACCCAACTGTGGAAGATAATTAGTCTGCCGCTGAGGTATTTAGAGTTTATACTGTTGTTGGTTTAAAGTCATGCTTCTACAAAATATAATAAAAGTTTTATATATTACTATGGAAATTTAAAGTATATCTACATTTAGTAGGAAGAAGAAAAGAAATCATCTATAGCCATGCCAAAAAGAGAAAAACTTTTAATACTATATTAACTGTGTATTTTCTGTATGTGTGTGCATGTGTGTTACTAGGGATTGAATCCAGTCCTTGAGAATGCTAGTGCTCTACCACTGAGCTATATTTCCAAGCCTACTTTCTTCTGATTTTTTATACTTATATATTATTTTTTATCATCGTGTCAATTGTGGGAATTTATAAAATTTCATCTATTTTTTCCAAATTCTACATTTCATCAGCTAGAAAAAAGTCTTAATATGTTTCATCTCATTATTGATTGAAGCAAAACAGAGTTTTTTTTTTTCACATGTATTTTTCACAGGTCATACATGCCAATGTTTATGTCTATTTGTCAACAGAAACTTTTGAATGTTCTATGTGGAAGGGAAAATAGATAAGGGCATTAAGAAATGATCATATATGCACCTGGATGGCTTAGTCTTTTTTTTTTTTCATCTGTGAAAGCATAATGACTCAGGCTCTTGGGTTTCCTGTGTTGCCATATGAGCTCTCCCTCTTTTACATGCTTCCACTACAGTCCAATTTGCCATGGGACACAGCCCCAGGGGCCCCTCATCAGAGTCGAATGAATGCCAGCACCATTTCCTTGAGCTTCCAGAACTAATCCTTGAAAAATAGCTCTATTCCAGATGGTGGAACTAAAGCTAATTCTTTTCAGACTGGAAACACTCTAAGATTATTAAATTAGTTTCAGAACTAACAAAAACACTAAGAAAAAGTATTCCGCTAAATTTGAAAAAAGACCCTCTAATTATAATAAACATTCCTCAAAGCAGCAAGGGGCATCCTGTAAGTTCAGCTGAAGAATAATGACAAAAGTGCATTTCTGTTAACACCACCCCAGAGTCTAAGAAAAATATTAATAGTTCCACAGTCTCAAGGTTGGCCTTGAGCTTGCTATCCTCCTGCCTCAGCCTACCAAGTGCTGAAATTATAAGACCTGTGCCACTATGCCTGACTGATTGATAGTTTGGAAGAGAAAGAAGAGGAGGCTTGAAATTGTCCTTTACCCTTAAACTTTCAGTAAAAGAGTTGTTCTAACCCAGCAGCTTCTTCTCTAGTTGAAAGTATTGTATTTAAATCCAACATAAGGTTATTTCCCCCACCATGCAAGGTTTAATATGAGGAGGAAAGTATCATAAACTAGAACTTTTGATTAGCCTGGCTGGTGTCCCATGTCTAGTGTTATCCAGTGGTCCTCAAGTTAAAAAAAAAAATGGGTCATGTATTACCTCTGTGAGGACTTCTTTCTGGAATTAACTGTGCTTTGGGACTATTCTGAACTGGATTTTTAAAGTCAGAACTTATTCCTACTTTTTGAAGGCCTTTCAGTATTCCTCTAGCTGATTGTTTTCAAATGCGCTTGTTGCAGAGTGTGGAAGTACAAACACATGGACATCACGTAAATCCATGCTATTTTCTGTTGTCTGAGTTAAACCAGTGAATGTTAGGAAAAGGTAGATCATTACATACTGTCTCTGAAGTGACTTAACAAAAGGTACAGATGAAGAAGAAGTAGTGATCTGAATTTCTTCTTTACACTGCTTGGGAAGGTATAATGCTATTCAGTTGGGATAGTGGCAAAATGTAAGGAATACATAGATTCTATACTAACCTAGAAATTATATGAACAATGGATCACAACATTTGGAACAGCTATTTTTGTGCCATGACTTTCAGGCTACTCGTACAAAGACAGACTAGAGAAATAAAACCCTGAATTACATTTTAGTAATTGTTTTGAAGACAATGGAAAATGAAAATATTTCATTGTTATTACAGAAAAAAAGAATAATGACTTGGATCACTCAACATGAGTAGCAAAAATGTTGAAATCATCATTCACATTCCTTGGCACTAGCAATGGCTTTTATGTGGCTTCAGGCAACGCTGATTTTATGGAGGGAGGAAGAGCATTTTGTAATATTCTTGGCTTAAATATTTCAAATATGCAAAACAATGTAACATAAATTGATGATTTTAGTGGTGCTTCAAAAGAAGTGTATTGCATCTGATTGGAGGGAAAAAGATGTTGCTTGGGAAGTATTTGTACACGAGGGTTAAAGTGCAAGCAGAAGGAGAACTGTTAAGAAACATTGTTGACTAACCTTATCTCAGGGCTGCACAACCCTCATGACAAGCCATCTTTGAATCAGAAAACTTACTTTGTTAAACTAATTGGGCGAAGCAGCTCTAGAATGCTCTATGTAGTATGACCTGTCCATTCTGTATTTGTTCCTTTTTTAATAAGTTGACAATTGTATATAATTTTTTTCGCTTAAGGATGGTTGATCAATGAAATGAAGTGATTCCACCAGCACATTTGAGCATGGGTTTTGTTAACATCTCCCATGTGAAATATCTTGGGTGAGTATGAAACTCTAGGACCAAAATCTTCTTCCTCACTTCCCAAACCAATAGACATCCAGTAGAAATACAACGTTGGTATTTTCTAGTTCACAGAAAAATGTCCTGGCTTCTGCAAGGAGAAAAATATCTTTCTAGTTCTTTTCGATGAGCAGAACTTTTATAAGACAAATGCAGGTAGAACCTAGAATATTTTCTTTTTTCACCAATAAAACTTCAAAATTGGGAAAATTCATTCCAAAACAATTGAGAAAATAAAAAAATGGGAAAATCCATTCTAAAACAAGCAACCTTGATTCCAGCGCTGCAACTTTTAAAACATATTTTTATGTGCTCTAGTGAAAGTTTGGAGATTAACTGCTTCAGTGGGTACTAGACAATTATCTTTTAAGCTGAAAATTTTCCTGTTAAATGTTCTTGGTCAGAGAAGAGACAACATCAGAATTTGTGCTTCTGTGAAATTTATCTGGTAGCAGTGATTGAGGAGGATTAGAAGATGAAGAAAATGAAGTTAACTTGTTTCAGGGCTACTAAAATGAAAATGAAATACAGAAGAAAGAATTGGTACAGAAAATAGATTATGTAGACAGGAAAATGATAGGCAGGATGAGAAAGATGTGATGTAGCATCAAGTCCTATGTATTGGGAAGCATTGCAATGAGCTCTTTTGCAGGCAA
This sequence comes from Cuniculus paca, assembly GCA_004365215.1. Classification (NCBI taxonomy): domain Eukaryota; kingdom Metazoa; phylum Chordata; class Mammalia; order Rodentia; family Cuniculidae; genus Cuniculus; species Cuniculus paca. The sequence continues at coordinate 9,741 of RJWT010031265.1, read as the reverse complement.
CCTGCAGGGCATAACACCAATTTTGTCATAAAGGCACGTTATTGTGGGTGTATAATACCCACATGTATCCTTTAGAATATTTCTCTTGATGAGTTACTAATTTTAATTGTATGAGTTTTATCATATTAAACAGTGAGTACCTAACAGGAAAAAGTAGCAAAAAAATGTATTGGATTTTTTATATTTATTGAGTGTTCATTAAAAAAAAGTATCAAAATTTTCAACATTGACTGTTTTTTGGTGTATAAAGTCTAAAAGATAACATCAGAAATAAATTCAAATATGAACTACAGTGAAAATACAGATAGAAGCCCACCACAAAAATAATCTTTACTTCAATTATCACACAAAAGGCAGTTTTCACACATGATAACCACATGTTTCATTCACATGCATCGCTTACACTGATGGTGCATGTGTTTTGCTTTTCTGGCCTTTTTGTAGGATATTCTGGACATCTTACTGATCTGCTGTTTTGTCTGGAGGTTCTTATTACATTATACAATGTGTAAATAACCAAAACATAAAATATGAATAAAATAAAGTATGAAATTTTAATATGTACCCCACATTTAGAATAAACATCAACATTTTCACATCAGCTGTGTACTTGCTTACAAACATAAGAGATAACATCAGAAATAATTTCCTGTATCAACAATGAAAATACCAATAGAACTCTACCACAAAAAAAAGCTTTTCTTCAATTTTCACACTCAAGGCAGTCTTCACACATGACAACTACATGTTCCATGCACACCTCTCACTTACACTAAGAGCACATGTGCTTAGCTTTCCTTTCCTATGTGTCAGGCCATTCTTGTCACCTCTTTTGTTTTCCTGTTCTGTCAGGAGCTTCTTACTATTTTGTATAATGAGTGCTTAGCAGGAAAATAAATTATCAATAAAATAAAATATCAAATATGTAATGAGTGCTTAGAAATCAAAATTTTCACATCAGCTGTGTACTTACAAAACATTATCAATGTTGATAATATGAGAATAAAATACTATGTGAACCAATGTAAATACAAACAAAACCCCACCATAGAAATAATGTTTGCTTCAACTGTCACACCCAAGGCAGTCTTGTCACATGAAAACTACATGCTCATGCACAAGTATCGCTTACACTGATAGCATGTATGTTTTGTTTTCCTGTCCTTCCCCATAGCATGCTGTCGACATCTTTTTGATTTTCCTGTTGTTGTTGTAGGTCTTTGTGATGCTACACCTGGCTGTTCACCTGTCAGCTCATCAGTGTGCTCCACAAATTTTTGTGTAGCTCTCTGGGCAGAAACATTTTGCTTTTCCTCTGCAGTAAATGATTGCTTATGAGTTCTAAAACTAATCTTCTAAGAAAATTTCCCCATGATGCTTTTCATTTGTCATCTTTGTAATCTATCAAACTATTTATACCATACATGTTTAGGATTGAGTAAAACACAAACATTGGCCAACACTTTGTGTTTTGAGTGGCATCATGATAGCTGCATAACTCATCAACAACATCTACTCCAACTTTGGTTTAGTTAGAAAGTTACCGTTTCAGGCTTCCATTTTGTTGAGGTTCCCTGTCAATATTTTCATCATGGTACAAGCTATTGGTGCACGCAGAATGGTTATCTATCTCAGCCTTTGTGTATTTCACAACATCTTGTAGCATCTCACCTGTTACAGTTTTCAATATTGAATGGCAGTGCTGACATTCTGTCCAATAGGCTTCACCCCTGCCAAGATCCTCATGATATTTTCGGACCTAGTTCTAACATTGATTGTTCCATTTGGTTGCCTGACCATTTTGTACCACTTCTACAAGTCAAATGTTTACTCATATTATTGTTTTCTTTGTCATCTGATTCAAGGAAGTCTGCATCCTCTGTGTCTGTATTGGTTGATTCTTGCTTCATTTCACTGTCCCAGGAACTTTGGTTCACATGGCCAACGTCAAAGTCATCAACATCATCCATGCATGAACGATCTGATGATTCACTTCCAACCTCTTCCAAAATTTGCAAATCTGGATTTTCATGTACTATTGTACTGAATTGGAGTACTTCTGCCAGAAAAATCAAAAGAAAACCTTTTAAAAAACAAATCCTGAATGCACAGAAATTTAATAATGAGCATTTCATGGGTAAAATTCACCTATTGCTGCTTTGAATCTCCTATACACACCTTGCGGTTCATCTGCTGAGTAGTTGAATGTACAGATGGAATTTTTGCTTTCCCCAGGGAGAGCTACTGTGAGTCACGCCCATATTATACTTATGATAAAATACATGTTTACAGAATAGAAGAATGGTGTGAGTATATTTTACTCTTTGTGATGCTCAGGGAAACATACAAAAACCTGTTAGAGGGATCATTATATGTGAAAAAATCCCAGTTTGACTCTTTTGCACAAATGCACACACCTTGCTCTTCATTAGTTTTACCAAGAGGGTAGATAGGAAGATTGCTTCCTATGTCCCCCAGGCATAGGTACAGAGATACACAGCTCTCTACTATTATGCTAAAGTACAAATTTACAGTGAAAAAGTGTGTAATGGGTTGTTGCGACCTGGCACTTTGTTCTGCAGTTTGAGTTTCTTTCTTAGTGATTTCTAAATGTTTGCCAGGTGTGGAGATAAACAAAGACCACCCATATGAGAAAAGGCAAATATTATTTATTCACAGTGTGCTATAATGAGGAAGTTACTACTGTCTCTTGAATTTTGACACACTCAAATGCAGGCAGAGAAGTAGATTCTAAATCTACCTTAATCACTGTCACCAGCTAAATGTCACAGAAGCACAGTTCTGATGTTGTCACTTACCTGACCAAGAATATGTAAGGGGAAAGTTTTCAGTCAAAAAAAGACAAACAACTTAGAAAGAACTGAAGCAGCAAATTTCCCAAACTTTCACTAGGGCACATAAATAAAATTCAATCTATAAAGATACAATTTCAATGAGATGTGGGGCATCCTATGTGATTGGTTTGGGTTGCATATTTAGTTTTCTCTGATTTGTCCTAAGTAAGAAAAGAGGACAAAAATTAGGGAAACTGTCAGTTATTAATCAAGAGTTGGCCATTTGGGGCCAATTATGACAGAAGTTATTGCTAGCTTCCCAAATTGTCTGTCACTGGAGATAGTAAAGTGGCTTCCTGCTTGTCTGACTTTAAAACAGGCTGACTTCCTAGGCAATTTATCACAGTTAATAGAATTGGTTTAAGTCATAAAATATTCACAAAAACTAAGCCCTTGATATCTTTATTAACCCAGTGTCTGTCTGACATTAACCATCAGCTTTTAATGGGGCACTTCTCATCATATTCTGGGCTTCTGACTTCCTTTCCCCTTTCTAAGCCTGATCTTCCCTGCCTGACATCTTCCACTAATGCTTCCCAGATGCGACCCAGTTAGGACACCAGTCCATGTGACAGTGGCCACAGGTTATGGATCAAAGTTATACTTTTATATATGATCTGGCCATTGCCCATTTGTACACTCAGTCTCTCACTGGAAAATTGTCACTTAACTCTATGGCTTTTGCACCTCTGTAACAGCTTTATGTGCAGCCAGGGTATTCCGTTGGCTGAATGACCACATATTTTAAATTTAAACTGGGTAATTCAAGCCGGGCATGGAAGTGCACACTTGTAATCACAGCATTCTGGCAGGCTGAGGCTGGAGGGTCACAAGTTTGAGCCCTATCTGGTGATTCAGGAGACGCTTTCTCAAAATGAAAAATGAAAAAGGGCTGGGGATGTAGCTCAGTACAAAAACATTGGGTTCAATCTTAAATACCACAAAAACAAAATAACGAAAAACACAGCAAAAATAAAAACCACTCTCCCAAACACCTCTGCAATTCAAAAGTACTTTATGCTAGGGGCCACATTTCTTCATATTCTTCTCAGATACCTGTAACCAGTTGTCCTCATTGCTCTGACACACATGTTAATTTTCTGAGGTACTCCTTTGTCATTGCTCTGAGGGACCTCGTCTTCCTCTGAGTCATGACTTTGCTAATGTTGACACATCATTTGAAAGGGGGTCACATTATGTAAGAACGGTAGTATGAGAGTTTGAACTACAGCAACGGTTAGCACTAGGGTTGGCTCTGTACCAAAGCAGAGCTGACTCACAGAGCTCCACTGAGCTGGTGTGGCTATGCCAGCCCATTCTGCACTAAAACCAAACAGTGGGGAGGAAGGAGCTAGGTTTCTCAGCTTCCATCATTTTATACAGTTTTAGGTAATTAATGACTTGGAGTCTTCACAGAGTGTGTAATGTGGTCAAACAGACAGGCGTATATCCATTATTATTCTTTAGAAAAGAAGAAAGCCACCATATATTAACCATCTTATATACCGGAAACATTGCATAAACTGTATCTAATCTTCATATCTACATTGCAAGGTAATCCTCATTTTGCAGATGAAGAAATCAAACCTCAAGAAGAGTTAAAATGTGTGTTTAAGTTCACATAGATAGATAGTAAGTAGTAGAGATGGTTCACTATTGTTCATTCAAACTAGAAGAGCCAGTGAGCCATGGCGGTACGTATCTGTAACCCCACATACTTGGAAGGCTGAGGCAGGAGGATCACAAGTTGGAAGCCAGTCTGGCCAACATAATGAGACCCTGTCTCAAAATAAAAAAATTTAAAAATGGTTAAGAATGTAGCTCAGCATTCCTGGAGTTTAATCCACAGTCTAGCCAAAAAAAAAAAAAAAAAAAAAAAACCCACAAAACTCCCAAAATCAGAATGAACAAAAATTTCTGTGTCTTTAGATTAATCCTTTCATTTTATCTGTTAAGGACTTTTGTAGCTAAGACTTGAGTCTTCTCATAAATTCTGTCAAGTTTTCAGGTTCTTAAAAACTGAGCCCTGAATATGTTTCTCAACCCAGTGTCTGTCTGACAATTAGTCATCAGCTTGTAGGCACCTCTCTTCATTTTCTAACTCTCTGACTTCCTTCCCTGCTTTCTAAGGTGTATCTTCCCTGAGCATCATCTTTCACTCACACTGCCCAGATGTGACCCAGTTAGGATACGAATCTATGAGCAGTCACTGCGTCATTATGATTAAAAAATTCACTGAGCCTCACTTGCAAAGGCTGATCAGTGTCCCAAATCATGGGGAAGTCAGCAAAATATTTCTGGTTATAAATTCCAAATTGCTTTTCAAAAAAATCCAATGCTAAGGATTTAGCAAACACACAACTCAGTACTTCGTGATCCAGTGCACATTTCATAATTCTGTTTTTCTTTTGAAAGTCATATTTTACTCAGCATGGGAACATGTTGTCCAAAGTTGTGAATTTAGAGTGTAAGTGGAAAAATTTCTCCTCAAGCCTCACTCATGTACGCATTTCCTTAGAATATTTCCATGGTAACTTGATTGTTTCAAAAAGTACAGAAAGCGTAAGATTTTACTTTCATTTTTAGTTTTTTATTTTTTGGTGGTACTGTGGGTTGAACCCAGGGCCTTTGCACTGAGCTGCATTCCCAGATTTTTTTTACTTTTTATTTTGAGATGAATTCTTGCTAATTTGCTAAATTGCCCAAGCTGGACTCAAAATCATAATCATCCTGCCTCAGCCTCTCAGAGTGCTGGGATTACAGGAGTGCGTGCGTTCCCACCGCCAGCTGAGAAGCAGGACTTTTGATATTAATAATTCATTAACCATTTTATTTTGGCCTAACAATTGGGCCAAACTGTATTAAATCATATTCTTTGTTAATTAAAAGATTTAGATAAATAAAATTTAGAATTGTATAACCAGCAGTGTGGTGGACTGACAACTGGTGATCAATTTAACAACCAGCTGAACTGAATCAGTGCTGTGCTGTGCGGATGGCCCACCTGAGGAGTGTTGCCAACATAAAAAGGAGAACTGGAGAGGAAGAAGTAATGTTGTTGATTCTCCTGTTGCCATTGGTTCTCCTAGAGGAGTTGTCGAGCTTCTTTCTGATGTGAACTTGGCTGTTCTCATTGTCAGAGGAGCTCAGGATATCGTTGTTATTGAGAATGGCTGGGGTTCACTTTGGGGAACTCTGGTCCTTACTTTACCACTTCCTGGCTCTGGAGGGGAAGATATTTAATCTCCAGGAGAAGCTTGTCACGCTGGCTTCCTGATATGAACTTGGCTGTTCTTATTGTCGGAGGAGCTCAGGACCTCGTTGTCACTGAGGATGGCTGTGGTACTTTGTGGGGGAGCCTGGGTCCTTACTTTGAGTGTCACTTCCTGGCTCCAGTGCAGAACCCTCAACCTACTGGTACAGATCCTTCATCCCACTGGTACAGACTTTCTAGTTTCCACTGCTGACCTCGGGGCCTTTCCAGCACAGATCCATGAAACAGACTTGCATGAGACATTGTCATGGACTCTATGTCTTCAGCTGGATTCATGCAGGACATTGCCCATGGGATCTGAGCCCCGGCTGGGTTTGTTGGGGTCTTTAGTGTGGACAGATTTCCTGTACTTTTACTATTTGACTCTTTGGGTGACTATTATAAAATAATTCTCCAAATTATGAGTCCTGTATGCAGTTGTTTTCCTTTGAAACCCTGACTACAACAAGCAAAATCCACTAAAGAACATTTTAAATCAGTGGTTCACAAAATTTTTGGTGTGGGACTCCTCTCTACCCTTAAACGTCAGAGAAGAGCTTTTGTTTATTGGATTATGTTCATCAATATTTACCATATTAGAAATTAAATTCCAGAAATTGAGAAAATGTTTTTGTTATGATTTCTTCTAGAGATAATAATAAATAATTACATTTTATCATAAATGACATTTTTCTGGAAATAATTACATTTCTAAAAAACTGAGAAAAGTGGTACTGCTTTACATTTTTAAAAATGTGCTGTCAACATTAAAATTAGTAATTTCAAGAGTGGTATCAGCTGGGATTATGGACTAAGGACATTCAAAATATTCTTCCCAAAAAACAATAAAAGCATTGGCAGAATGAAAGTCAAAATTAACTTTTTCAGAATCATAGAAATTAACTATAGACTTCTAACAATCTGGAAAGCTCAGATTCAAGAAAAATGGCCAAATTTCTTAAGAACAGATGAATGATGACTTTGTAAACCAACAGCTCAAAAGCATAGTGGAGAAACCTAGCAGCTACTGGAGTCAGAATGGGTTTAGAGCTGCAGTTCTCTGAAAAAAAACCACATTCACCAAATTTATCTTTATTTGATCTCACTGAAAGCACACCCTGTACAATTAACATTTTCCCAAGATACTGACATAAATAATCAATCTCAATTGCTTAATGCTTAATGTCACAGTTGTTTGAGACTGTTAAATGTCTGATAATTCCGAAACTTAGTCGTTCTATAACTCAGAATATAGCAGAAAGACTCCTACACCTGGGTTCCTTGAGATACAAGATTCTACAGCCTTATCTATAGGAAAAGGCCAGAAATAATTCAAATGACTATAGTTCAAAAGAACAACTCATTGTAGTATATTCATATAATACTTTATAACATTATTAAGCATCAACACAAATGACACAAGTGTGTTTGGTATTATTAAATATTGCAAAAACAAAACTTAAGAAAAATTTTAAAAGGGAAATCATTGCATAATACTTAAGTACCAAAATGTAAGATATAAAAAGTACATCATAGGAGACAAAGACCAGGGAAGGCTAGACTTGCTTGGAACTAGATGGTTAGTTAGGATTTGTATATGGGACCAGGTGTACAGCATTTAAGGAGAAAAGATGGCAGGAACAAATATTCAAAGGTGAATCTTGGTCTGGCCAGTAAAAATGTATCAATTCATTGCATAACCCTAATAGCTCCATTGTTTATGCATCCATGGTAAGTATAGTACATGTAATTTCTAGCAGTTAATAATCACAAATGACCACATCACTATGATTAAGTAGCTTTCACAGTGATATATGATCAGCTAGGTAACAGTGCTGGAATAGAAATCCAACATAAATAGCTCGTTTGGTGTTTTTAATTGACCCTTTTATAATTATGAAGTATTTCTCTATACCTGTGCTTCTCCAATGACAGCATGAACCAGTCACCTGGAGAGCTTGATAAAACATTGTGCTTCAGTCCCCAGAGTTGATTCAGTAGGTCTGGTCAAGAGCTGAGATTTGCATTTCTACTAATTTTCTGACCAGCATAAGTATTAATGCTCCCGGACCAGGGGACTATTCTTGAATGAACTGTGTCCATATTAATCATAGTATTCCTTGTTCTGTGGTCTAATCTGACTGCTTTAATATACCCACTTCACCATTCCCATGGTATATCATTATCTATCCTTTTACTTTTAACCTATCAATGTCTTTACATTTAAAACAAATTTCTTTTTCTTTGCCATTGCAGCCCTGGCATATGCTAGGTAAATGCTCTACTACTGAGCTAGATCCTTGTTATAGTTTAGATCTGCAATGTCCCCCACTCCCCGACATCTCCTTTGTTCAGAGGTGGGGCTTTTAGAAAGTGATTGGATTGTGGTGGTGCTATATTCATCAGTGGTCTGATCCATCTATGAGTTCCTAGCTAAATGTGCTGCTAGGAGCTGGGACCTGGCTGAAAGACTTGCGTTATTCAAGGTGTGCTTTGGAGGGTGTAGCTCCTTTCCTGGCTCCTCACTTCTCTCTGCTTCCTGTTTGCAGTGGGTTAAGCAGCTTTCCTCCATCTTGTCTTCCACCACACTCTTCTGTCTTGGAGTCAGCCAATTTTGGATAAAACCATAAACCAAAATAAATCTCTTCCTTAACTTATCAGCACCAAATACTTTGTCCCAGTGATGGGACTAATGACTAATACAACCCACATCTTTAAGTCAATTTCTTATGGATAGGAAATTGTTTCAGTTTGACAGTCTCTCTTTCAGTTGCCATATTTAGACAATTCATAACAAAGTTACCGATACGAGTAAGTTGAGGTCCGCCCTGCCATCTTGCTTTTCGTTTTCTACTTGCCCCATCTGTTCCTTCTTTCTATTTTCACGTCTCCTTTTGGATGACTGGAGTAATTTTTAGGATTCTATCGATGTTATAGACTTATCTATTTTTAGCAGATAATTTTAAAATTATGATTTTCACTTTAGCTCACCAATTTTGCATTCAAATAGTATCATAGCACATCACATATAAGAAACTTACACTTGCATTTCTTTTTCACGTGTTTGTGCTATAGTTATACAATTTACTTGAATGTATATTATCTAAGTAAAATACCTCCAAAATTCATTTTTATTTCTTTGTGTCAGAGATTTAATTATTTTTAGAATAACTGATTTAAAAAAAGAACACTCAAATCTTTTCTGCCACCATGGAGCACACCTGTAGTGCCAGCACTCTGGGAGGCTGATACAGGAGGATTACAAGTTAGAGCCCAGTATGGCAACTTACTAACTTAGAGAGAACCTGTCTGAATGAAGAATGAGTGAATAAATGAATGGTAAGGACTAGGAATGCAGCTCCTTTGAGAAGGCACTGAGTTAAATCCCCATACTGGACCCAGCCCTTGGACAGCTATTTTAAAGATAACAAAATATATAATTGCAGCCATCGAGGATGTCTACTTATCTTGTTTAGAAACCCTATATGGCTTTCATTGTTTGTTTTGATTGATTTTACTCTATTCTGTGTGGTTTGATTGTAATATGTCTGAAGGTGTAGGCAACTATTCTGAAGATAACAAATATTATGGTAGCCAATGCTGTTTTGCTAATATCTTGAAGTTCTATATTGC
>RJWT010031264.1:0-14421 GCA_004365215.1 Cuniculus paca | reverse complement strand
TGGGAAGGAGTTGAAGGAGATCCCTCAGAAGGACGCAGGAGACTTGAGGGCAAATGCATGTGAGGTAACGGGGAGAGCAGTCAGGAAGTCTCTAAAGTTCCTCCACTAGGAGACTGCATGAAGGACAGCAGTAGCTGATCTGAAGTTGAAGGACTCGAGGGTGTTAAGGAATGTCTTCAGCCTGGGACATTTTGAATTGTATGTAATCCTTCCAGCGGGAGACCTGTCACAGGTAGTTCGATGTGTGACTTGGAGTAAGAGTGGGAGCAGGGCCTGATGCAGCCTTAGAGGGGCACGGCTGTCACCGGGCAGTTAGAGAATCACTTACCTGGATGTCTGTGCAGGAGAAAAGGTGAGGGCATTAATATTGAACAGCATTGCAACTGGGAACCCAACAGCCCCCCACTTCTTAACATTACAGTTGCTGTGTCTCACTGCAGTTGGCTGCAGAGATGACGAGTGGGATAAGGAGCTACTAATTAGAGTAGCCGAAGAATGGGGACCTGGGGGACCCCTGGGGAGAAACCTCTCTGAAGGAAATGACATCCACCTGCCCAAGCCCAGAACCACCAACTCTGTGCCATGTCTAAACTGTGCTCAGAGCTGGGGGCTCTAGCCCCTCTTCTCCCTTGCAAAAGGAAACATGGGGCTTCTTATCCCCAAAGACTGAGCACAGACAGGAAAAGGGAATCAGGAGTGATCTAAAACTCCCATTTGAGCCCTGCTTCCCCAGAAGCACAACCTGAAATGAAGATTTGAGGGAAGGGATTGCTTAAAATATAGCTCCCAGAGTAACCTACTAGGCAGGTGGGATCAGTATAGGGAAGAGAGGCAGCTGTTCCTGGCTCTGTGTCACCAACCGTGTTTTCATAAGTTGTCCGATCTCTTCAATTTTCAATATCTGTGTCTGCAAAAAGGAGTAGGTGTTTTTCCCAAAATGTGGTAAGAACACAACTGGGACCCAGGTTCATTGGTATGTGCCTCTGGTCCCACCTATTTGGGAGCCTGAGGCAGGAGGATCACTTAAGTGCATGCGTTAGAGACCAGCCTGGACCATGTAGAGAGACCTCTATATCAAAACAAACAAAATACAGGAGGAAAAAAAAAAGCAAAAGGCCTGCAGGGTGTAGCTCAGTGGCAGAATGCTTGCCTAGCACACACAGGACCCTAGGTTTGATCCTAGCACTACAAAACAAACAGACAAACACATCTGGGGGTACATGAGATGATTATATGTGCATATGAACGGATACTCATAAGTAAAAACACATCATTTTAAGGACAGCTTGCAAAGCAGAGAGATAAGGTTGGGGAAACAATCAGAGATGCTGAGCTATCATTTGCCTTCAGAGTCCAAAGGACCAAGAAGTTCATTGAATTAATTTTTTGTTACAATTGTCTTTTCTTTCAGTCACAGGAGCAGTGTAAGCGCTCCTTTAAAAATCAGTAAATGGTAACAAAATTTGAAATAAATTATTCTATAATTATTAGTTCCAATAATCAGAGGCTAAAACAAAGATCTGGAGGCTGGGGCTGGAATGAGTAGATTTTGAGGAACACAGAGGAAAGGAAGCACCAGTGCCTCTGAGTCTTGAATCCTGCAAGACCTTCTCAGACCATACTCATACATGCACTAGGATCTGTCAGGGTTTGCCAGATTGAGAAGGAAAATTGTCAAGAAAAAAATCTGGACAGAAAAACAGCTTCACTAACCAAATAAACCAGGCCAATGATTATTCTGCCCCATTCATCATGAGAGCAAAGGGGTGATGTTTCTTCCAAATGAACCCTTTTCCCCAAGTTGCCACTAATTTACTGTTTTATGTGATCCAGGAAAATTGGTCCTCTGTACCAGTGAATGTCTTTGCACGTATGAGTACTTAGGAACAAGGGCCACCTATTACTACTAGGTCTGGATTTAGATACTGTGTACAAATAGAGAATGAACAAAACAAATAAACAACAACAACAAAAGCGAAAACAAAAAAACTTGTGGTTTGGATCTAAAAAAGTCTCCGAAACAACTGTGTGGTGAATCTGATGTCAAATCATGTTAGCTAGCAGGGTGTCTGGAACATTCTGGAACAAGGAGAGTATTTGAAATCTGGGACTCACAGATGTCTCGCTCTGTTTGAAAGATGTTGAGATGCTGTTCCGAAGGGCCTCTGGGTTCCCCTGGGGACAAAGCCACTGATAGTTTACAGAAAAAAAAAAATCCCCAAGGTGACAACAATATATATACAATATAAAAAGTCAAGAAAAAAAATTGAGAAAAAGCACTCAAGCTGAGACATCAAAAAAGGAGATTCAAAATAAATGTATGAGAGAACCATGGTTTAGGACTTTGCTCCCAACTCAACTCTTTGATAGAATTTGCTCTGTAAAATGATGGACAAAGGAACATTAATTTTTGCTTACATTGTGTGAGGTAATTGTGGGTGGGCAGAAGTCATTTCCGCTAGGAGAAATGAGCAAATCCTTTCAGAAAGCAATTATGTAGGGAAGAAAACATTCTGTGGCAAGGAAGCAGTCTTAGTGCCTCTCCTTGTTGAGTCTCGGAGATGGCACATCCCGAGCATTTCCCTCATCTGTACTTCACACACGGAGTCCTGAGGAGGCAGCTATCCTCCAGCAGTGTTTGAGGAGGGCTAAGATGTTTCCCAGCCTAGCCTAAAAATATCTCCCTTGACAGCCTGTCACAATGTCTGAGATTCCGCCATTATAAATTCATTCCTCTCTGTTAAGGCATTTTGTTTCCAGGAGTTCTCTGTTAAAATACAGATATCCGGGAGAACTTTGCATAGATGAGGCAGGGGAAAACTCAGGCTTAGGAGTCAGGAGACCTGGGTTTGGAACTCAGTTCTGCCCATGAACTCACTGCCTCAAACTTGAACGAGTCATTTTCACTTCCCAAACCTCAGTTTCTCCGCTGGGGAAAAAGGACAGGAACAAAAAGGGAAGACATAGACAAAAAAGGCTGAGATTGGTGGTTCCAGGAGAGAGGCCCTGTTCACTTCAAAATTTTCCCTGGATCTGTGCTTCTCACCATGGATATTGGGTAGGTATTTTGCCACTGGCTGCCCATAAGCCTGTTGCATATGTCCATGAGAGCAGATACTATGAACCATAGGGCTTTAGGGGTGAGGCCAAATCATATTTTACCTCCTCTTCCCTGAAGGAAAAAAAATCCATGCCCTGAAGGAAACACACACACACACACACACACACACACACACACCACCCTTGCTTAAGCAAAGGGTGGTAGTTGTGTATGCCTCTAATCCTAGCACTTGGGAGGCTGGGGCAGTAGGATCCTTTAGGCCAGCCTGGGCTATACAACAGAGTTCAAGACCATTCTAAACTACATAGCAAGACTCCATCAAAGAAAGCAAAAAGAAAGCAAGAAAGCAAGCAAGCAAGCAAGAAAAAATCCTCTGCTGCTCCCATGTTTGGCATCTCAACAAAAGGCATTTCTACTCTCCCAGCTGCTTAGGCCTGGATCCTTAGAGGAATCCAGGGGTTTCCTCCTTTACTCATCCCCCATGGCCAACTCAGCAGCAAAGCCTGTTGCACATACTTGCAAAATACACTCTAAGGGCTACTGCCCTGGCCCAAGACAAAGTCATTTCCCCCTGGATTCTCCATCGGTCTCCTAACTGGCTCCTGGTTCCACTCTTGGCTTCCCAGAATCTTAGCTCCTAACACCTAGGTATCCCTCTAAGACATCTGTTAGATCCTATCACTCCTTTAGAACCTTCCCCACTTCTCTTTCTCTCTCTCATCATAAATCCCAAAGATCTCACCAGGGCCTACAAGACTGCATACAACCTGCCCTTTCTTTGCCTTGGTCTCTCCCACCCTCAGCTTCTCCAGTATTGCTCGGATCTGCTTGCAATTCAGAATCTTTTGCTGTTCCTTCTCCCTAGAACTCTCCTCCTCCAAATGTATGCACGGCCCATTCCCTAACTTCTTCAGATCTCTCCTCAAATACTACTTCCTTGGAGCATGCTCCTTACCCAATTTAATCTTTTTAAAAACCCTCATCACCTGACAGTATAATAAATCATTAACATACTCATTTGTTTAGTTACCCTCTTGCCTTCTAAAATATAAGCTCCAGAATGCAATAGAGGTTTTGTTTTGTTCATGCTGTCTTATTAGCACCTTGACCAGTGCATCTGGCATATTATAGGTGCTCAACTAACATTAGTTGGAAGAAGGGAAGCATGAAGTTTTTTAAGTAGAGACTCACTAAAAAGGAGCTCAGTGTAAGTGTTTCACTGGAGAGGTTAACGCTTAGGTCTTTTTTGCCCTCTGTTCCAGCAAGGCAGGATGACCTTTGGAGGCAAAGGCATAGCCCACTGCTGGGAGATCTGGGAGGGGCAGTGTGAGCTGTGTAAGGTAGGCAGGGAAAGTGTTACAACCAGCGAAAACAATCCCAAGTTGAACTTGTAAGTCCATATGCTGTAGGTTCTTGACTGAGACTGGCAGAAATCTTGACAGATTCCAGACAACAGGATCCTGCAGACAAAAGGCTGGTTAAGAGTGGGAGCGGTCCCCAACTGACCTGAGCCTAGCCTGAAAAATTGGATTCTGCTATTAAAAGGAGCCACAAGGCCGCTCCAATCAGCTCCCCAAAACTGAGCCTTAAGTAGATAAGCCCCCCATCTGCCTTCCTAGTCTCCTCTCACCTTCCTATCAAGACTCTAGGAATGATGCCTTAGCCAGGAGAAATGAGGAGTGCTAAGGTAGACTAAGGCAGACTCTGTCTTTCACCATCTGCCTTTATTCCACACCTGGGCAAGTGTCTCCTGTGAACTTGGGTAGTATGGCTTTAATAACTGCATTGAAGGATACCCATGTACTATAGTTCACACAAACCCAGGTATACGCCCTCCCTTTGCACAGAGGAGGACACCAAGGTTCAGACAGTTTACTAGACCTCCAAGGACATAAAGCTAGTAGGTTGCAGAGGCAGGGCTGACCCTCCAAGGCCCAGTCACCTACCCTGTGAGCTAAAACGTCTTTGAACTACAGTCCCTGTTCACAGCTCCAGACTGCCTCAGGCTTCCAAATCACATTGAAGTCCCAAAGGCCCCCAGTTACCCAAGGGAGCTCCAGCATGCCCTGGGTGTGAGCAATCTGCCCACAGAGGGCGATGGTGGGGGCGCTAGAATCCCTGCTGGAGCTTCCTCTTGAGTCTGGGGACAGGGACTGCCAGCAGGAAGCAGTCACGGCAGAGGCGAGGTAAGCTCCCAGGGCCGGGCACTTGGGGAAACTTTAGCAGGGGCTGAAGCCGCAGAGGCCAAACCCCAGTTGTGTTGAGAGAGCTACGAGGCCTCCGGTGCTCAGAGTTCTTGTCTGATGAGCAGCGGCCAATAAATTCATTAATCATCATTTTATGCTTCATCAAACCCCCTCCAAGCCCCTCCATGGGAGTTTCACAAATTAGCCCCTGAAAAGACAGTAATTTCAGTTTAGCGAGGTAAGTGCTTTCTGATGGGCTCTGTGCATGGAGCTCTCCTGACAAGCCAATCCATCAGCTCCTGGAGATGGGGAAGCAGCGGGACAACCTGCCCAGCCCTGCCTCACAGGACCCAGCTGGCCCCAGTCTCACGTGGTCCAGTTCTCCTAGCCCTGTCCCTTCCTGCCTATCTGCCCAAGACACCCTTGTCCTACACTCATCCTCTGCAGCCTGTCTTATCAGGCCTCCTCCTTACTCAGACTGACCTCCTCTCCAGCTCTTTCAAACACAGAAGAAACTTTTCAGGCAATTCGAAGACCACCAATTGGGGAACAAACTCGGGTGCAGGAGGACTCACTGTCCCTGAGGTTCTCAACTAGGTACCCCCAACCCCCTCCCCCTAAGAACCAGGAGGCAACTCCTTCTCCTAACATCTAGTTTGTCTGGGTTTGGCTACTCTTAAAATTATTTAAGTGTTGTGTGTATTTGGAGGAACAGAAGTTAATCCATGGAATGGGGCTGATTCTGAGAGAAACTCCAGTCTCCAAAAGAAGGCCATTTGCGCACTGAGAAAAGGGTCCTCCTTCTTGAGGGCGGCTCCACCGGACACTGTTAGGTGGAAAAATGTGCTTGGTCTTTTTTGGGGCGGGCCCTCCATCTTTCTTCCTGAAAATGCTTCCTGAGGTGAAAAGACCTCGCTTGGGGAAGAAGATAGGATTTTTTTTTTAACAGAACGGGCCTGCCTGGTGTTAACCAAGACTGGTGCGTTGTGCAAGAAAGGAGGGAGACTGGCCAAACTGGAGAAAATTGAGGCGAGCGTGGGGGACTTGCACACGCTACGCAAACGCCGAGCCTCCTCACTTTTCCAGCCTGGCCGCAGCGAAGGTCCCGCAGGAACCCCACCCCGCGTGCAGAGGCAGAGCAAAGCAGGTAGACGAGGAGTCGCAGCCCACGCGGAGCCGCGGGGCCAGCGCGCCACTGCGGAGAGCTGAAGCGCTGAGCGACGCGCGGCTCCTTCATTAGCTTCCCCTCCACGCGGCGCTGCACGCCTCAGAAAATAAGTTAGCAAACGGGGAGCCGTTTATCTCTTTTATCTTGGGGCCTGATCCAATTAAATAAGTGCACATTTACATTTGCATCCATCAGGCGGGAGCGCTGAGAGCCTGGGGTTTGCTCCGAGCAAATAAAAGCAGATTTCACTGGGAAAGTGGCGTCTGGGCGCGCTGGGCACGTTCGGGCGCTGGAAACGACTGCTGCCCGGCAGGCGGCCCTTGGGTACCCAAGGCTGGGGACGTTGGAGGACCGGATGAGGGGTGCGTGGGGGGCCAGTGTACCCAAGGGGCGGGCCAGTGCAGGGGCTCCAGCTAAAGCTGCAGCCCTGCCCCTGAGCTGCTATTTTGTTAGGCCGAAGTCTGGTCCCGCTTAGTGCCGGGGCCCAAGTCGCATTTGTCAGCAAAACGAAAAGAAGACCAGATCTGGTCTGGTCATAAAAAGAGACCCACGGGGTGGGTTTAGGGATGGTCCCCAAGCTTTGGGTAGTTTGAGGGAAGGGCAGGCCATAAGGTCCCAATAAGGCGAGATTTGCCTCTTGTTTGGTGAAGGATGGAAGGGATGCAAGAGCCAGGCCGAAGGCGCTCTGACTTTCCCCCAGTACCTCTGCACGCGAGTGACTAGAGCTCACACGTCCCGCTAGCACTTCAGGCGGGGTGGGCGGACTCCAGCGGTTCCTGCTTTACCAAGCCAACCTCATTAAACCTACTTTCGAAACAGGAGGCTTCGAAGCAATGGGAGGGTAGTTTTGTTTGATTTGTTTTCCCTTTCTAAAATAATGTCCACCCCAAAGCCAAAAGCAGTTAAGACCAAAACGGTCTAGGGGACGCGGTGGCGTGGTAGCCCCCTCGGGACATACCAAACCGCAAATTAAACAGGCAGCACGCCGCCGGGAACGAGACCTCGGCTGGGCCCGCAGAGGCGGAAGTGCGTGCACCTGGGGCCAAGCGGGAGCCGCCCCTCCAACCGCGCGCCATCGGGGCTGTGCTCCATTAAAGACCCCTCCCGGGCTTCAGTCACCCACATATTTCTCAGTTGCCTGCTGCCTGGTTATTTAAACAATGCAGAAGCCGTGGCGGCAATCCATAGAGTTAAAGCTGTTTTAATCAAAGACCCTGCTCCCCAAATCCTCAGTGCTAACTGGGTCCCGGGGACCAGGCTTGAAGCGACTTGGGGTGGCGAAGCAGTTTAAATTTGACCAGCTCAGAGTTAAGACTCTGCTGCTGTGGGTGGGGACCTGGTCTGGTTTTGCCTAACTCGCCCCTCCCGGCGATCACTATGGCTCTGGGGGACCAGTAGGCGGCGCCTTTCCTAAACTGCATCCTCGTCTGGCTCGCTCTTGGGAACGCAGTCACATTCCTTTCGCTTTGGGCGCTTTGTGATGCGCTGTTCTTTGCCTCCAACCCAGTTCGCAGGTACTTGTGGGGGACAGGTAGGCTGGGGGACCGGTCTGGTGCCGAAACCGCACGCACGCATCTCCTTCCCCTCAACCTTCCAGGCCCCGAGAGCAGCGCATTCATGCCTCCTAAATAGCCCTGAGGAGTTTGCAAGTGAGTCCTCCCAGCAGGCTCCGCACTCGGAGCTAGGGAACGACATTTTGGACCCCAATACCCGACGCTAGGGAGCAAGAAGGTGAGGGACCCCCTTCTGCAGTCTCAACGCGCGAGTGTGCGCCCTCGGGAATTTGCTGAGCCATTCTCTGCTCACTCCCAAAACCCAGGAACTGATTCGGCTGCCACAGACTGGCAAGGGGAGAGACTACCTGAACAGACGCCACCCGGTGACTTCACCACCCTGGATGGCAGGGATCGATTCAGCTCCTCCAAGTCCCTAGTTGCCAACCTAGGTGCTCCTGGGGGTTCGAACTGGCCCGGCCCGAAGCAGGTGGCCAATGACCGCGCAACCCCAGCAAAGAGATATCTCAGGCTCTGCCCCTGGAAATCTCTGCGCCCCAGTCCACGCCATCGAACACACTCTGACCCCAGCACACGCAGGAAGTGCCCCTGCCCCGAGCTTCTAAGATCCGTTCTCCCTAGACGGCCCTTGAGGCGAGAAAACGGAGGAGGTTCCTTTCGGTAGGGACGTGGGACTCTAGAGACACGCAACTACTGGTATTAAAAGCTAGAGTTATTTCCTAAACGTCCGCAGACTGGGTTTGCCTGGCAAGCCACCTCCAAACTGGAGAAAGTCTCTAGTGACCAGAAAAACCACGGGCCACTCAAACCCAGCTCCGCAAAGAAGAAAATCTCAAACTTAATTGGGGGTTTGTCGTCAATAAAGAAGTATGCAAAGAAAACCATAGACCCTTGCAGAGGCCGGTCTCTGGAGGGTTGCGAATGGGGGACAGGGACTCAGGCACCAGCGGGGGAGCCCTGTGAGACTGCACCGTCCCTGGTTGGAAGAGAAAGGCGCAGTGCCTCAGGATGCACGATCCGTTCCCAGGCAGCCCCGCGGGCATTCGGCTTGCGGCTCCTCCGAGCTTAGGCAGTCGGACCTGGGAGGCCTGGCCGCGATATTTGCATATTGTCGGGAACACAAGGAGGCCTGTAATTTTCTTTTTAAAAATCGTTCGGCAGGGTCGAGGGCCAGTGCTTCCAAAACCCCGCCGAGTTGATGCCGTCCTTAAACTCTGTCAGAGATGGGAACTCGCCTATTCTTCCGACTTTTTAGAAGCGAAGATAATTCCTGGGGCCGCAGATTCAACAGGGGGGTAAAAGCTGAATGTGATCCAGGCTGAGGGGGAGGGGACTTAGAGGGGGTTGGGGCGCTGGCGGGGGGGGGGGTAGTCATCTCTGGAATTCAATTGTTTAAAAATCATTTATAATTAAAGGGACAAAATAAAATACGATCGTCTCATGCATATTTAATCATTCACACTTCCAGCTTTAAAACCACTTTCCCTGTGTGAATTTCCTAACTTAAACCCTGAAGTCGATCACTGTTCACTAAAACATTTGCACAATGCAGCTTTCAAACTTTAAATTCGAATAAACTAAAGGAACCTCGTTGCAGGTTTTTAAAAATAGCAGAAGCAACAACTCCAGTGAAACTTTGGGGTGTGTCTAAAACAGAGTAAGGTTAAAGTAATCTTGAGAAGAAATGCAAATATGTGCATTTTGATTTAGCCTAATTAAACCAGTGTTATGTGCAAACACATTCTATCTCTACACTCAGGCTTGGGCTTAATAGAGCAAATTAATTCCCCTCGCTGGGGTATGTTTCTGCTGTAACACACTCCACCCCGTCCCCGCCCCGTCCCCGGAAAATTTCCCACGAAGTAACACCGGCGGCGGCTCCGTATCTCCGCGCAAAATGGAGACGTGGGCACCGCCGCCAAACTCCAGCCAACAAGGGTGGCCGGCCTTGGTCTCATAAGTGGTGTCTCTTCCTCTTTTAGGATTGCGATGCATCCTGAATTTGCATTTTGAGGGGAAACATGCAGGATTAAGAGAAGAATATAAAACTTTAAAAAATATTTCTATAGTTATTTGGACTCTTGCATCTGAGCTGGGAAAAGTGTTAAAGCGACGACAAGCCTCATCGAGTTCACCACGGCTGGGCCTCCTTATCTAGGCAAATGGCCTCAAGCTTTTGAAGGCCACTTGTCCACAAAGAAGCCCGAGAGGGGAGGGGTCTGAGGATCCCTTCGGGGGCTCCCCACGCTTCTCCGAGTCTCTGTGGTAGCTCCCTCCTCCCGCTGCCTCCCATTCTCTGGTCTCTGCGAAGTGCAGGCTCGAAATTCAGGACAAGTGTGACACCTACCTGTGAAAGGGGGGAACCGTCCCCTCACTGGAGGCTGCGCGGGCATCTACAGGGCCTCCCGCCACCCGCGCCGTCTTGGATGGATCGTTCACTAATTTAATCAAATCCAAAGAAGAGATCAATGCCCAGTTTTGAAGGGGTAGAGAAGACAGTGACTTGGGAAAGCCTTCCCCTTGGCATCCCCTAACGCTCCCTGCCTGCATCAGCCAGCAGCACCTTTGAAATAGTAATAAGGGCTAAATCCGGCATAAAATCGAACTCATTAGCAAAGTTCACCAGCTGATTGCTTTGCATAAAACACGACACTGATTGGAAGTAATTAGGTTAAGCGATGGCGCTTGAGTAGTGCGTGTCTCTAGCTTGCTTTGCCATCTTTTCTCCCTTCTGGGCACACACTTGGGTCTGTCTTCTTTCTCCAGGGTCCAGTGTCCCCCCAAGCGGCCCTCATCAGTGATCCAAATCCGAATTCCCAGGCAGGGTTGGGTTCCCTGGGGCTTCTAGCCTAATTATGGTTTTCCCCTGGCACACTGAGAGTCGATGGAACCTTTCATTCCCCATATCGAAAAAAGTTGCAGTTGCACCTTTTGACCAAGGCAATGGACAGTTTATTGAAGCTTCTAAAAAGTAATAAGTGGCTCTGATTATGTTAAAATCTCTTTTAATTAAATATTTCGCATTTTACAAAGGCGGCTGCAGTTTCCTTTACTTTTTAAATCTAAGAGTATAACCTGCTTCCTTTCTGCAATAATACTTTAGCTCATACCCAGAAAAAAATCAATAGGTGTAAAAAATTAAATTAAACTTGTATTTTTAAACTATGAAACAGTTTTGAGGGAAACACAAATGTATATATTTATATTACAAAAAACATTAAATGCCTGTACAGGTGTCTTGATTTCATAATTTACTTCAAAGATATTGAATTATCAATTTAAATACAAAAATGCTACATTAAATATACAGAATAAGATTTAATACAAATCTTTTTTTTTTTAGTTTTTTTCTTTTCGGTTGGTTAAGACATTTTTTTCTGTGTGGAGATGTTTACATTTTTATGTCATCCATCTCCATAAACTATAAACTTTTGAATAGGAAGGGTCGTTTATTATTTTTCTCTGTCTGTCTGTCTGTCTCTCTTTCTCTCTCTCGATGATGGAAAAATAACTGCCAAGGCCATGTTTTTAATAAATTAGAAAGTCCAGGACCGGCGCAGCCCGCGTTAAATGTCGGACATACCTTTCTTCAATTCATAGGGAGAGTCTTTGCAGAGGTCTAGCTGAGACTGGCTCCGCAACATTTTCGGGTCTTTAGCCAAAGCGTCCGCTCGATTCAACACGGTCTGGTTTAATCCATTGAAATGAGAGCCAGGACCGGTAGTGGGGCCTGGCCCGGGCCCCGGGTGGCCATGAAGGTGTCCGAAGGATCCATAGTTCGTGTAGCCGGGATAGAAGGGTGCAGTGTAGTAGAGGGGCCGGGACAGCACCGTCCCGCCTGGGAAAGGACACTGCGCCGAGGGCGAGCGCGCGGGTGCCGGGGCTGGCGACGCGCGGCTCCCTCCCAGGGCTTGCCCCGCTACAGGGCCGGGGCACGGCGGGCACGGAGATCCCTCGCTCCCGCCGCCCCCGTCCTTGACTTTGTCCGAGGATGTGGCGATCTCGGCCAGAGACCACAGTTTGGGCTTGGCGAGCACCGCCGGCGGCGGCGGCGGTGGCGGCGAGTGGATGACCGAGGGCCCGCCGGGACCTGGGGGCAGCTCTCCCGCAGAGGGGTGCGGGCCGGGTGGCGGCGCGCCCGCGGGGTAGTGAGGGGCCGGGTCCTCGGCCAGCCGCGCCGCCGCTGGCCCGGCCGGGGAGGGCCCGCCGGCGCGAGGGGGCCCGGGCAGCGGGTCTTGGCGGCCCTCCGAAGGCGGCTCCTTAAAATCCGAGTCGCTGAGGCTCCCTTCAGTCTCCTTGCCCGCGGGAGTGGGCGGCCCCTGCAGCCTTTCACAGCCCGAAGCCGCCTTCTGCTCTGCTCCGCCTGTGGGCGAAACCCAGGCTGTCAAAGGCTCAGAGGCCAAGCGACCGGGCCCGGGTTCCCGCCTGCCTGGGAGGCAGGGACCCTCGCCCCCAACCTCTGGGCCCCGCGCGCGCCCCCTCCAGGCCCCCTTTTCTTTCTTTCTTTTTTTTTAACTTCAGCTCAGCATACCCTTTCCCGCATCCACCAACCTGCTTCAGGGCCCTCGGGGTCGCTCTTGTCCTCGGGCTTCTGGGGCTCGTCCTCATCATTCTTTTCCAGGTCAATGTTCTCCTCTTCCTCCTCGTCCTCGCTGCGGTTCCGCGGCGTCCACGTCATCTTGTTCTCCTTCTTGAGGCGCCGGCGCGCGTTGGCGAACCAGGTGGACACCTGGGTGAGGGTCATCTTGGTGATGATGGCCAGCATGATCTTCTCGCCCTTGGTGGGGTAGGGGTTCTTGCGGTGCTCGTTGAGCCAGGCCTTGAGCGTGGCCGTAGCGTCCCTGGTGGCGTTCTTCCGGTACGCGGGGTCCCCATACGGGTATGAGCCCAGGGGTGCCGCGTATGGGTGGTACCCCAAGGAGCCCGCCATGCCGGGTGTGTGGTCGTAGGGAGAGCCCTGCAGGGGACAGGCAGAGAGAAGGTGAGGGTGGACGCTGGTCTCTACTGTCACCTGTACGCCTGAAGCTCCACTTGCCCTGCGCCCTGGGGTCTGCGGGGGGAAGGGAGGGCGAAGCCCGCGTTCCAGCTTCCCTTGGGACAGGGCTGGCTGATTCAGACCCAAGAGCAACCCCTCCCCTTTGTCAGGAGGCAGCGGGGACCCCAATTCCAGCGTCTCGTCTTTCGGAGACCCTTGAAACTATCTCAGGCTGAACGCCATCCTAGAGGCCCCCATCTGCCCCGACCTGGACGTCGGTGCCCTGTGGGCAGATCTGGCCTCTCTCAGCGGCGAGGCCCGGCCCCTCTGTCCAGATAAGAGGCCTGGGCGACTGAGCGCGTATGTTGGGCGCAAGAGGGTAGAACAAGGGAAATCAAAGCTCGCCTTTCTTTTATTTTAATCCTCCATGAAATGCAAACGAAATGCTGAATCTTACGCAGCGCGCCCACCCTCCAAAAATGCTATCCCAAACCGAAGCCACAGCGCTTTTCCAGAAAGTGTACCCGGCCGAAAAAAAATCCCGGATGCACCGCAGCTCTGTAGACTTTTCAGAAATTTAATACCTCCAAATCGGATTGCGAAGATAGGATTACGGATTTGCAACATTTTGGAGGATTAATTAAAGGCGAGGCCAAACACATTTACATAGATTTAGCACATTTCTGTCCAGATTTCGGGTCTGTTTCTTTTGAACTTTTCCAAAATGGTAAAACCAAAAATAAATAAATAAATAAAAATTGCAAGGAGGCCCTCAGTTTCTGTTTGAACCAAATGCTGCTCTTTAATTGCAAGGACCTCTCCCCCTTAAAACCATTCCTGCCAGCTCAGCGATCACAGACGCGGCTCTTTCTGTGCAACTCCAGAGCCCGAGGCCCGGGCAGCGCCGAGATAGACCTTCGCCCAAGTTTGCACGGGCCGCAAGGTTTGGCGGGGACAAGGGGTCGACAAGGGGCGCCTAGGCCCGGGTCCCTCGCAGCCCCCGCCCGCTCTCTTGGCCCCATGGCCCTCGCCGCCGCGGATCCAGCCTACTCACCACGTACGAGGAGAAGGCTGCGGCGGCGGCTGCCGCGGGGTCAGCGCCGTACTGGAGGTGCGAGTTGTAGCCCGGCGAGGGCGCCGTGAAGGCGGTGGAGCCGGCGTAGGGCGAGAACGCAGAGCCGGAGGACGAGCGGCCGAGCTCATCCGTGCGGGGCCCCGAGATGACGCTGGTGCTGTACGCCGGGCACGAGTAGAGCGCCAGCGAGGCGGACGGCTGATACAAGTAGCCCTGCGGGTAGGACATGGCCACACACGGGCATGGGGCGCGCCGCGCCGCGGCCGCCAACGAGCCGGGCGGCGCCCTGCGAGGGCGAGCGGGCGGGCACCTGGCCTCTGGCTGCCCTGGACCGCCGCTCTTCGAGCCCCGACTCCCGGGCTCCGGCCCGCGGCGCCGCCTCGCTGGCTTCCCGCGCGCCTCCGGCTGCGACCGCCGCGCCCGCTCCTCTGCGCGCCTCGCT
>RJWT010031263.1:0-14419 GCA_004365215.1 Cuniculus paca | reverse complement strand
CGAGTAAAGGAGAGAACTGAAGCTTGACAGTAGCTCGTCCAAGGCGATTGACCTGGTCCACGATTCCAGCCTATGCTCTTCTACTACTCCACCATCCTGTCCTTCTTCCTATCACCCTGATCTCCCTGTGAGCTGCCAAGCAGCTGTGCCTAAAAAGTGTATAACTTACACTTGTGGGAAAGTCTTGATGCGAAGCAGACCAGAGAGTCGATAATCTCATGTACACACATACCCAAGCACACACATGGGCTACTCTGGACCTTAGGTAAGGAGTTGGAAGCCTGTCTGGTCTGCTTTGTTAAAGTAGTGTTGTCCACTGTTGGTGTATAAGTCTCTAAAGTCCAGACTTGTTGTCAGAGCTGCTCTGTAGCAAACCCAGAGCCTTGTGTAAGTGGACATCTGCATGTTTAGTGAAGATGATAGTGGTGAATGTATGAACCCCCAAAACATTGAAACTAGAAGGGAGATGAGACAGCATCCAGGCTAGTGGTTCCAAAAACGTTGCACCAATCACATGGAAAGTTTTTTAAAAATATAGATGCCCAACTTTGCACATGAACTGTATATTAGGCACTATCATTGCATCACTGTAGACTTCAGAGATAAGGACATTGCAGCCATGTGTGAAAAGTCCTTGATGCATGATGAATTATTTAGGGTCAAACATGATACTGTTTGAGATATTTTCAAATGACCCAGCAATGTGGTTGTGTCAGTGTGCACACTCAAATGTGAAAGCAAGTGTGGCAAGTGTGACAACTGATGAGTCTTGGTGATATTTTTAGGGACTTTCCTTATACTCTTCATCAACTTTTCTGTGGATTTGAACTTCTACAAAATAAAGTTGGTTGTGGGGAACAGGTTTGTAAAATTGCAAGTCCAAGATGCCATTTTCAGGTATTCTGATTAAGTGAGTCTGGGTGAATCCTGTGACTCTGAATTTTTCAATTTCCCTCTGTTCTGTTGCACAAAGTTGGATACCACTGATCTAATCCAACTTTAGGCTTTCCTTTGCACCCATTTCACAGATGAAAACACTGAGGACCCAAGAGGGTAACTGGCTTGAGATCTCCCAGTGGGTTAGCAGCCTTATCAGGACTGGAATGAGGATTTCTATTCCATCATGAAAGTTTATCTCTACCTCTTGGGAGTGTGTGTGTGGTACAGGGAACAGAGGTGGGGTGGGGGAACCCTGAGTGGATGGGAAGTGGATAGAGGGAGGATATCTTTGACTTGAAAGTCAGGCATAAATGGCCCTCTAGAACTCCATGGTTTTAACACAACTAGTGACAATTCTTGGATTTTCCTACTGAGGTGGGGTAGAAGAAGTAAAACAGGTAAAAAGGAGACAAGGAAAATTATACTTCTTAAATTGTACTTTTAATAAAAACTGCAGCTTCAGGACAGAAAAGTTATTTGTGCCTTTTTACCTCCCAGGAAACTCAATGAAAAACAAAACAAAACAAAACAAACCCAAGTGATAAAGACAGGATAAGCCTGCTTTTCACCAGTAAACTATGCTTCCTGCTCAGGGCAGCAGGCATGTCTCAGCTCCCAACACAATCTAACACAGCCTACCAGGTGGGTAAACCTGACAGACACCACGAAGACACAGCCCAGGTCATTATTCATCTTGGGGACACCCCCACATCCACATGGAAGTCCCCAGTCGCTGACCACACTGCACCTTTCTCTCTCTGGTCAACATGCTATTCTCTCTGAGTGTAAACTTCTAAATTCTGCCTGATAAACCTCATTTTGCGTCTCAATGATGAATCCTGAAAAATTCTTTTTTCTTTTGGTACCCGGGATCAAACTCATGACGTTGTGCTTGCCAGGCAGGCACTTGTGCTGCAGAGCTAAATCCCCACCCAATTCTTTTTTTCTTTGATGGAAGTCAGGGTAACCAACATCTGCCCAGTGTGTGTGTGTGTGTGTGTGTGTGTGTGTGTGTGTATGGTTAGTTGAGGTTCCCCATCTCTGCTTTGGCGAACTGTCAGGTCTCTGAACTAGACCCCCGCCCAACTAAGAAAGAAAAAACTCCCCCAAACTGATCTGTTATTCACACCTAGGGGGGCATGGCATTCAGCAGGAAGCTGGCAGCTGTCCCCACACAGCTTAACCTGCAAAGAGCTGGTTCCACGAAAAACCACAAGAGACATGCTGTGCCTGCCAGCACTTCCTGTCCCCAACCCTGTCTATCACCTGGCCTTAGACCCCTACTCAGAGACCCGAAATTTTGCACCCTTGTCAGCAACACCTCCCCCCACCTATACTCCCCTATAAAAACACGCCCTCACCCATTGCTCAGGGCCAACGGTCTCTTGGTCCGTCCGTGACCCGACTGCACCCGGTCGACAATAAAGTCCTGGTTCTTAGCTTCAACAACGCCTGCCTCAGTGGTCTCCGTTGTGCCTTGGTTTAGCCTAACAGGAACCTCTTCAGACCCTATCCGATGACACTATGTCGATTCAAGACAAGTCTAAAAAGTCCCATGTTGGTGGTGGCTAGAGAGTTTCTGGCAAGAAAAACGACTATAGCCGGTTTTGGGCGCTGTTAGCGTCCTGTCGCCATGGAGACGGGCTGTTCCATTCCTCCTCAAGGGGTGGTTTTGATTTTCTTCCCTTTCCCATTCCTCAGCGCGATGCGTAAAAATAATACTCGGAAGATCCAGTGGAGCTTATCTGTACGATCTTGAGGCTCCTTGCACTAAGCCTGTGTCTGGAGACCTGTGCGCTCCTTTCTGTGCTGACCGGCATCCGGGGTCCACCCTGGGGTCCCCGGTGGTGCGGCCCGGAGCGAGCCCGGACCAGAGATCCGGAAAAGGGCTCAGCACCCAGCCCCGTGTCTGACTCCCGGGCGACCTCCAGGATGTCAGAAGCCGAGAGTCCCTGCAAAGACCCCACGCGAGGGAAGAAGAAGAAGAAGGAGCCGGTGCGCCGCACGGTCAGCCAGATCTGCCCGCCGCCTCGGCGGCCCCTGACCGTGGCCGACATCCGCCCGGGCATGGAGAACCAGCGGCTGGGGGTGGTGCGCGACTCCATGTTTCAGAACCCGCTCATCGTCAAGGTGAGCTCGCAGTCGCCGCCGCCCATCCACCTCCCGCCCCGGGCTCAGGCCCCTGGATCCAAGACGGCGCTGGAAACTCCGGTGCAGAGAGCCTGGGCCCCCGTGCTGGCCAGGGCAGGTCGCGTCGCTGCTCTGAGCCTCAGTTTCCCCGTCCTCAGAATGGGATGATAATGGTACCCCGGAATTTGAGTGTTAAGAATCCTGAATGGAGTCCCCTGGCACCGCGCAAGTTTGGCTGCTGTGGTCTCCCCAGTAGCTGGCTGGTGAGCCCACAGGGTGACAGATGGGTCCCACGCGCTGGGTCTTACGTCCCTACCACCTGCTATCCCCCTGAGAGGTGGGTCCAGGCTGCCCTGCCTCTTTCTCTTGCATCCCGGGTGTCTTGGTTACTTTTGTCTCGTTGCTGGGACAAAATACCCGGCACCCCAAATGAAGGAAGAAAAGGTTTATTTAGCTCACAGTGTGTGGAGGTTTCAGTCCTTAATCAGCTGACTCCAAGGCTGGGGTAGCATACCGCAGAGGGGCGACACTTCAAGGCAGCAGCCAGAGCAAAATCGGGGGAAAAGCAAGCCTCTTTCCTGCCCTTATGGTATAAAGCCCCCCTGGGGGGCGGGTAGAGGTAGCACTCAACATCTCTGTGTGCTCCTCTTGCACAGGCTGAGGATATTTCTAAAGTAAGAGTCCTGGCTCGCTGATGAGTCTCTTAGTTAAACTTCTAAACTTCTCAAGTTGACACAGTGATCAGCCATAACACCGGGGCCACAACTATGCAGCAGGTGCTGTGCATCTCCTGGAAGCGTCACTTCCCGAGTTCTTTCCCCTCCATCATCCGCTTATCCAAATCACTCTCAAAGAAAATAAAAGCACGAGTCTCTGGCCTCGGAGGCTTCGCGGGCAGGAGCAGCAGGCTGGTCCTTTCCAGCGACATCGCTTTTATTGCCGGCTACCGCAGTCTGGATTTCTTTTCCTCGCCGTGGGAGGCCTCACACCTTCCCTGGGGCGGCAGGAAAAGTCAGGTTGAAGTCGGCTGTGCGGACGCGAGCCGTGGAGCAAACTTCTGTCTCGCCACTGGAGGGCAGTGCGCTTTCACAAATGCGCTGGGCTTCCAGGCGCGCGAGGGGCGGGCGCCCGAACCCGGAATGGATGTGATCGCTGGAGCCCAGACCCAGGGGTGGGTTGGTTTGTTGTCGGAAGGAACTCAGGCTTCCTTTGCTCTACGTGCGAATTAGCTGGCCTCTTCCTGGGGAGACGCTGCCTGTCCTCTTGCCTTCGCCAAGATGTGCCTGCAGGCGAGGGGAAGGGTACCCGGAACGCAGCCTGGCGCGTCGCACTCGTCACACACACAAAGTGAACGAGGCCCTCACTTATTATTTTTCTTAGTGAGTTGGTGTGTGATGCCTGACCCGCGTGAGATATACCTGTTTTATCTCACGTTATACACACATGCGTCTATGCACATATAGGCATAATATATTATGCATACATACGCGTGTAAAAAAAATTTTTTTTTGTCTTTTTGAGACAGGGTCTCCCTATGCAGTTCAGGCTGGCCTTGAGCTCACTTAGTAGCTCAGGCTGGTTTCGAACTGGCAACGATCCTCCTGCCTCAGCCTCCCGAGTGCTGGGATTACACGTGTGCACCACCGCACCCAGCTCATGTGTAAAATTTAACGTCTTCAGCTCAAGGTGTAAACATTTCCTGCACATCCCCAGCCCTTCTATTAGGGACAATAGTTAGCCTCTGGGTGGCACTAGTTGCCTATATTTGAGGATGGATTCCATCCCCGATTCCTGACTTAGTACTTAGGGATTTCAAACAGCCAGGCAATGACTGATGAACTATTGGGGTTGTCTTCAGAGTGTTGCAGGACTGCGCAGGACCCTGGTGACAGACCCAGTGGCAGGGGTGCACAGCCTGGGCTGTCTGGTGACTGAGCCTGGGGCGTCCTTCTCCTCCTGCCGGGGGGCAGCTTTTCCCTGTGTCCTGGCATCTCAGAGCAGCATAAGGTACTTTCTGTAGTCCTGAAGATGATGTCCGCATTTCAATATTTACTGCTCCGGTAGGATCTTCTGTCACAGCTTGCCCGAAATGAAAGCTGGCAGAGAAATTGAGCGTGCAAAGGAAGTGTCACTGCTACCTTTCCGAGAACCTTTCCGTGAGCGCGCCCATGGGGACCGCCTCTGCCAAGTGTTTTGGTCAGGCTTCAGGCTGGACCTGGGTTAGAAGCAGCGTCCTTGGCCTCCTAGTCTTCCATCATTTTGACCACTCCAAATGGCTTCCTATATGTAAAGGAAATTAGAATTATGAAACTTTAAAAAATTAAAAAGAAAAAAAGGAATAAGCTATATGAACTGAAAGGGGCCAAAGATATAGCCCAGCAGCATGAGTGCCAGCCTGGCAAGAGCAAGGTCCTGAGTTTGATTTCCAGCACCAAAAAGTGTGTTTTAAAAAAAGCAATAGAAGTATGAAACTTTAGACGTTCTGGCTTTAAGGACAAAGGGAACATTGAATGTATTTAAGGTGGTGGAGCCTTGACCATTTAAAAAAGTGTTACCAAATTCTAGTGCGCTTGTGGGTTGCTTCATTGTGGCTTCTCAGTTTCGTGGGCCCAGATTTTCAGGTCCTGAGCTGATGTGTATGTCAGAGTCCCAGAGAGCCCTCTACCCTGGGTGTCTGGGAGGATGTTGGGATAGAGGTGTATTTTGATTTTGTCTCCACGACCTGAAGCAACGCGTCTCTGTTGGAGGAGTATAGCACCTTAGAAGCAATCGTATGCCATCATCTGAGGGGTTGATGCTTGGACTCTTTTCTCCAGTGGGTGGGATCTGCATTTTTTTTTTCTGGTACCTGGGATCGAACTCACGACCTCATTCTTACCAGGTAAGTGCTTGAGCTGCTGAGAGAAATCCCCAGCCCGGGAGTCAGCATTTTCTCATAGAAAATGCAGAGACACTGACTGAACACACCAGCACTGGTATTTTCCACCCATGGAATTTGCCAGGAAATGCACACATCAGGAACATGTGTGCCAGAGGCCGCAGTAACCAAGTGGACAGCGGAAGAACGCAGACATTCAAACAGGTATTTCACCCACAAACATGCAAGGACTTGCTGCTTCGTTTAAAACCGAGCCAACCGGTATCCAAGGGGTTCTGGTTGAATCAAGATGGTGGTTTGCATGGCCACAAAAAGTTGCAAATGGCTTTCATTAGTGTATGAAGTGATGTGCAGGGAGCCAGATTTCCTTCCAATGCGACTCTCTGGGAAGGATAAAATTAAATAGAGAAAGAACCAAGCTTCTTCCCGCTTGATTCTCGTTTCCCCAGAATTCCGTGACTCAACCCAGACTCCTGCAACAATAGCCTTCAGGACTCCTCGCGAAGCCTGTCAGGGGGCACCCTCCTGCCACTGGAACTCAGCTGATATCCTGTCAATACAATTACGGGGAGAGACTGCTTGGTTTACTCCCCTGACAGCCTTGAATCTTCTGGTGCCCTGGAGAAGCGGGCTCCGTACAGGCGTGGAATTTATTGACTCGAGCGCCCTTAGAAAGTGTAAATGATCGTGGCATCTGATTTTTTTTTCATAATTTATTACTGACTTTGTTTTTGTTTGTTTTTGCACGCAGCGGGTGGGATTTATGTCCCAAATAAGAGATGCACGTATTTGTGCAATAGAGTCGTAGAATCACGGTGGCTGGGGCTACAAGGAAGCTTATAGACATTTAATCTGACTCCTGTTTTTGTGGGTATTGAAGTCCAGTGAGGGAAAAGGATTTGCTGAGGTTCTGCCATGACCTGGTGATGGGAATGAGGTGACATTTGGGTCTCCCAGTGGAGACCCAAATCTCCCACGATTCGTGAATCACTGACAGCTCAGGTCAGCTGCATCCCCCGTGGAGCAGGCAGACAGAGAATGTTCACCAGTGCCTCTGATGTCAATATCATTCCACTCTGCGTTCTTTCTGAAGGGAGCTCCACTGAGTCCACGGACTTGTTGCCAGCCAAGAACTATGGACTGCATGCTTCCTGAGTGCCCAGTACCATTCTAAGCTGGGGGCTAGGAGCAAGTCGCACACTCGGCCTTGCCCACCCGTTTACTTAGTATTTAGCTGTACAGAAGGGATAGGCTCCCACATTTTAGCACAGCGCCTGTCTTAAAGGAAGTGTTGGCTGTTTTTCTTTTTTTCCCCCTAAGCACTAGGAATTGAACCTAAGGGCTTGTGCACAGTAAGCAAGTGCTGCACCTTTTTTAAATTGTATTTTGGGGCAGGATCTTGTGAATTGCCCCAGGCCGGCTCAGAAATTCCAATCCTGTGGCCTCAACTTCCCTGGTAGTGGGGATCACAGGTGTGTGCCAGCACGACCAGCAGAATGTTGTCTCTTACTGTTATGTACACATAGCAAGGTGGGCAATGTCATGCACCACACTTTTTTTTTTTGCGGCACCGGGGATTGAATTCACGACCTTGCACTTGCCAGGCAGGCGCTTAGACCGCTGAGCTAGATTCCCAGCCCTCACCACACTGAATTTTCAAGAGAACTGCACTGCCCAGGAGGGTGCAGATTTGCAATGGGCAGTCCTGGGCAGGACTCAGGAAGGCTTTGTAGAGAAACAGACCCAGAAAAGGACCTGAATCATAAAGCAGCACATTCATACCAGGGGTAAGGAGACTGGAAAAACCGGCCATCGAGGGCTGAAGCATTTCACCCTCCTTAGATTCTTGATGTTAGTAGCTTTTACCCCAACTCCAGGTCTAGTTTGTGAGACTCAGTGCTGCTGCTGGGATCATTATCATTGCCGTCACGAGGAAGCATTTATTTAGAGTCTCTGTGTTCAAATTGAATGCTCTACAAAATTAGGCAGCCATACCATACGCACTAATAGCTTAACATCTCTAATAAATATTGATGCCGGGGAACATAAGCACATCGATAGAGACAAGCACAAAGCAGGCAGGCGGACAAAAAACACAGTTGTACAAACATCCCAGTGAGGGTCAGTATTTTATTACGTTTGAGCACAATGTGAAAACGTTCTGTGCAGCTTTAGAGACGATGCCTCTGATTGCTCAAATCCCTTTACATTCAATTACGAAGTAATCGGAGAAAATAAAATGCTAGGAAGGGATTAAAAGCAAGATGCCTATCCTCGTGGCCTAGTCTCAGCTGGCCAGTGGGCAGCTTTCCTTTTTTCTAGAGAATGCCATGGGTTTGTCTATCCTGTGATTCCCTGGTTCTCTCATCTCCTTTTCTATCCCTCTGTCTCCCCACTCTGTCTCCCATCCTTCCTTTCTTCTTTAAAGGAGCCCCCTCCCCCATGCCCAGGTGCATCCTTTGGTCCCTAGTGAGATACTCCCCTGCCCAGCTTGGTGGCCATTCTAGAAACAGAGCTGTCCCCAACCTTGCTTACTCACCAGCACCTAGGGGTGGCAGCTCTGTTGCAGGCTCTGGCCACCTTCTTCTTTGTCCCTCTGCAGAAGGGGTGCAGTGGCTTCAAAGCATTCACAGAGACCCCAGAATCTGGGTTCCTCTTGTTGAAGCCATTGATGTGTGGTCCCATGGAGAACAAGACAGAGGTCACTTCTAGCTGAGCATTCCAGGTGTGTGTATCTTTCACTGTATAAATCAGGCTGCCTTCTCCTTAATTATGTAATTTAATTTAATTTTTTGTGGCTAGCTAAAGATTGAACCTAAGTCCTTGCAAATCTTTGGCGAGTTCTCTAGCACTGAGCTACACCCTCAACTCTTTCCTTATTTGAAGACAAAGGCTTTTTAAAATTTTTATTTATTTATTTTTTACACAGAGTCTCACTATGTAGCTCAGGGTGGCCTCAAACTTGTGGCAATCCTCCTGCCTCAGCCTCCTGAATGCTGGGATTACAGGTGTGCACCACCATAACCAGCAAAGACAGTTTCCTTGGGTTCCACTGGTCCTGCAGACAAAATCTCAAGCCCTGTTTTCTATTGCAGTGATTTTCAAACTGTTCTATGAAAAGAAAATTCCGGAAGCATCGGAATTTTCGTAATTTCCAACAGGGTTTTAAGAAAACGTACCTTGACTGGGGATGTAGCTCAGTGGTAGAGCATTTGCCTAGCATGCATGAGGTCCTGGGTTCCATCTCCAGCACTGCAGAAGAAGGAAAGAGAGAAAGATAGAGAGGAAGAAAGAGAGAGAGAAAGAAAGGTGTCTTTATTAACTTTTATAAGGACAAGTAAATGTAGGCACACATACTCGACATGAAGCGCTCACCTCAGAGCCCGCAGGCACATTAGCGTTGCTTGAGTTGACTGTTTTGGGGGCTATTAATTTTGCATTTGCGCTTAGAATGCTGGTAAGAACGCCCCAGCCAGTAAAGACCCGACCAAGCACGGGACTTTGCAGTCAGCTATACACTTGCGTGTGGGCCAGTGTGGAGCCCTGTGTGGTGGTCCCCGACATCTGGCTATGTCTGCTCGGCACAGCTGCCCTGCTGGGCTTGCCTCATGCTCACTGTCCTTCGATTCATAGGGCAAATACAAGAGAGGGCACAATACTCACAATCCTGCAGCATTTGGTTGTTTTTAGCATAGGTGGTAACTTTGAGTGCCTCTTGTCGGACTTTTAGTTTGCAAAAAATAAACAAAAGCAAGCATATTTTGTTAGTCGCTGGAACCAGCAGAACTTGAAATGAAATTGTCCCTCGATTTGCCTTCCAAGCTCTTGCAAGCCCAGGCCACCGCTGCTGTTTTCAGACAAACACAAAAGATGAGATTCATTGGTTGTTGCCCAGGCAGATACGACACTGCAGGTCTCGTGTGGGGAGAAAGGCCTGCGTGGTGGTTTAGCTGTCAGGCTCTGGAAGCAGCAGATCTAAGAGGGACTGTGTCTCACTACCTGTCTGCGGTGCCCAGAGAGGTTACTGGTGGGCACCGTGGCACTTGGCGATAGTGGTTGGTACTGGGGCAGGGAGCAGAGAGAGGGTCCCATGAGGTCCGGGTGGCACCTGGTCCGAAGCACACCTAATAAGTGAACATTTTCATTACTTCCCACAATCCTAACTTCAATCATTTAGGTTCCTTAAAGCAACCTTATCATGCTCATCAATTAACTTTAAAAGTCACCATTTATAAAATACGTATCGTGAATTTATAATAAGACCAGTGCACCGAAGTGCTGATGTTGTTTTCACCCTTTGTGCTGTCCTTAAAAAGTCCCATCACCCACCCTGCCTCATCTGGCCTGCAATCCTGCAGTGCATGTGCGCATCCAGCAAACTGCGAAAACCGTCTGATTTCTAGTGCTAATGTCTTGGGCAAGTGGCTTAATTTCTTAAGCCCGAGTTTCCTGATTTGTGGATTGTGAGTACTAAGACCCACCTTGCCTATATTGCAAAGTTGTAATGGAGGCTGATTTAAATGAGGTACTACATTGTGGAAAGGATTATGACGTTATCAAATTAGACCTGTGGCTCTTCATTGAGGGGAACTGTTTTTCTGTCCAGAAACTTTGGGTCGCTTCTGGGGACATTTTTAGTTAATGCAGCTGGGGAAGGCATGCTGCTGGCATATCAAGGGTAGAGGCTGGGAATACCACCCCCACATCCTTCAGTGCCAAAACAGCACCTCCCACCTGCAACAGGGAGTCACCTGGGCTCTGAGTGTCACAGTGCAGCTGGCCATGATGGTGCACACCTGTAATCCCAGTGCTTGTGAGAGGCTGAGACAGGAAGATTGCCATGAGTTTGAGGCCAAGCTAAACTGCATAGTTCAAAAGCAGCCTGAACTACATAGTGAGACCCTGTCTCATAAAAAAAAAAAAATTGTGAACAGTGCTGAGGTTGAAAAACTGAGTTAGAAGACAAACACACAGGGAATTCGTTACGAGTTCACCATGGTTTCTTGAAAGCCACCCTGCCCAGATAATGAAAATTATCTGTATGAATCAGCTTGATTTTAGTCGGTTCTGTATCTGTGATTCGCTTCCGTGCCCCCTCTTCCTGACGCCATGTGATTGTAAATTCCCCCTTTGGAACCCAGTTTCTTTCTCTCAGTGATGTGGCTCACGTAAGTTTGCTAGCTTTTGTCTGTAGCTTGTCTGTCTCTGGCCTCACCCATACTGTGGTTCAAAAAAATAAATAAATAAATAAAAAGCATTTCCAATGATCCCTACAGCCTGGCTCAATAATTCATTAGATCCACTGATTAACATAGGGGCAGGTTTGTTGAGTAATCACTGACCAGTGTACGAGCTTTGTTTGTCCGACCAGCTAACTTCCAAGGGTTTTGTTTTCCTCAGTGGGAACTAACCTAAGATTTACAACAGGAGCAACTGGGTACACCAGAAATTAAACTCGCTGTGAGCCGGGGCTCCATTGCGGCCTGGTGTGCTGTCATTGTAGCACTAAATACAGCGTCTCAGGGACGCCAATAAATGTGCTTTATAAAGAAAACAGCTGTAATTTCCCACCCAATAATTTAAAGGCACATCAGGGGTCGGTCAGGAAACAGACACGGGTCAGAGAGCAGAAAGGTCAGCGCAAGCGGCACACAGGGGGAGGAGGGTCCACCGAGAGGATTGTGGAAAGCACATAATGAGCTGAAAAGAGGGGAGTTTTGATCTTTTATACAAGCCAAACAATACATGTTTGAGAGACCAGTGAACTCCGAATCCTACAAGATAAATTTCTTTGGGCAGATCAAAAACCCTTGTGTTTCATCCAGAAGAATAGAAGTGGTTGCTCCAAAGTTCTTTGATTGCAAGGTGTGGCCTTAGCAAAAGGCCACGCTGCTGCCAGGTGGCTGGACCTTTGGAACCCACTGCAGAGCATCTGAAAAGTGTCACTGCACCACAGAAAAAGTCCCAGTTAACTCAGGGGCTGCTTGCAAAGACGGGGCACCCAAAAAGCCAGGGAGAGAGGTGCTCTCTGGGTCCTGGTGCTTCTTTAGGAGGAATTAGGAAGTGTGCCAATGGCTCTCATGGTCCCTTTTACTGGACAGTAGTGAAGCTGGCCACGTCACCGCATTAAAATGCCAACATAATGTTCCTATTCTGTAAGATTGCTTCATATTTTCTCCTGCTTCTTAGGAGAACTTTAAGAACAGAAAAGTTGTGGGTTTTCTTTTTCTTTTGTATGCTTTCTGCTAATGAATCCATTGGTCAATGAGTGTGTATTCCTCGAACACCTACAATGTGCAAAGTATGGGTGTAAGGAAAAGGATTAAGGATTCGTTTCCAGAGAGTAGATGGTCTGATTAGGAGGCAAGTAGACTAAAGCCAAGAACACAAGTTCTTAAAAGAGATGAGAGGTCAGAGTTGAGGCAAGACTAGCACTGGGGCCCAGAGAGTTTGAGAAAAGGCCTGCGGCTGTGGAATGGGATGGACACCAGGGTCACATCGGGGACAGGAGAGGAAAGGACATCGGTCTGGGCTGGGGTACAGTGCCTGAACTGTGCAAGGTATTTGTGGCAAGAACAGATGGACTTCAACTCTAGGACTCTGTGAGCACCCAGAAGAAAGCTGCTTTAAAAAACAGACACTTCTGGGGTGCCTCTTATACACCAGGCACACTGTACCCCTGTGTACCAGGGATCTAGCAGTCAGTTCACAATCTAGTAGGCAGAAACAGACGTGAACGGAAATCGCATGAAGTGGTAGAGATGCAGCGAGTGCCATCAGGATGGGGTCCATGCCTGATGATACCAAGGGCTGCTCTACCCGGATAATAGGAGGTGAGGGAAAGGCCCACGGGCTGCACAGAGATGACTAAGTGTGTGAAGGGACCAGAGGGAGGGAGCAGGGGCAGATTCTGAAGTTTATGCAATTTGGGGATCCCTCCATAAGAAACCGAATACAAAATTACATTCTCCAGGCTGGCTGCCATTCACTCATTCATTCATTCATTCATTCACTGACTCACTCACTCACTCCCTAGGCAGTGTGCATTTCCCGGGACCTGATGCACCAGGCCCTAGGACTGTGGCGATGAACTCGAAGTCCTCTGCTTATTTTCGCGGGCTCTGACTTTTTGGCAAGTCCCTGCCTGTCCCTAAGCCTTGCTTTCTGCACCCAAGAATGACCGCCCCCCTGAGAACTCCCTTTCTTTACAGAGTCAGTCATTTACAAAATACCCGGGCTACTTTGGTGGACAAGGCAGCCTGTACCCCTGCGGCTGGCAGCCTTCCAGGCTTCAGGCAGACCGAGGCTCACTGGCTTAAGGATCAGCACCAGGAAGGAGCCCAGGGTACTGGGAGTCGCACCACCCGGAGCCTGGAGAAGTCCTGCCTGGAGGATGCGACCCGGTGGCCCAGCCTGCCCAGAGGAATGGTGCTGGTCCCTTGAGAAATGCCAGGAGTCCAGTGTGTGTGTCACAGCGTGAGCGTGTGTGTTTGGGTGGGCGGTGGGAGGAGACTCTCCAGGAAGATAAGAGGTTTTGTAGCAGACCAAAAGCAAAGGGTAGCCTGGTACACTGGAGAAGGAGGGTGGGGTGACTTCCGGGGAGGCTCGGCAGAGAAAGTGCCTCTGTAGGCTGTGCAGGACGTCGAAGGCCAGAGAGACCTGCAGGGGTCAAAGCAAGGGCCACAGAGGAGGCAGAGGCCAAAGGCCCAAGAGGCAGGACACACGGTGCCTCCTTCCCTGTGCTGAGAGCAACTGGCCTACACGGGGAACCCCCCACCCCCACAGGCTGTAGCCTGACCGTGGGAATGGACATGCTAATGTGCCCCCAGCCCCCCCATGGATGCTCAGATGACAGGAAGTGTGCTGCGCTGCTGCGTGTCGAGGTGTAGCAACTGC
This sequence comes from Cuniculus paca, assembly GCA_004365215.1. NCBI lineage: Eukaryota > Metazoa > Chordata > Mammalia > Rodentia > Cuniculidae > Cuniculus > Cuniculus paca. The sequence goes on along the minus strand of RJWT010031263.1, from coordinate 576 downwards.
GATTTGTTTACTTTTTGCTACTTAACAAGCCCAAGTCTGAAATGCTCCGTCTTGTCACCGAGTCGTTTGAGGGAACCTTCAGGAGCTGTTCTGAGGGGTCCCTTTGGGCTGAATGCTGGGCTGGGGGTTGGGCTTTGTGACTGCTTCCAAAATCTTTATAAACTGTCGCTGAAGATGTTGCTCTCTTTGTAGACACCCAGCGGGCATAAATTCAGAGGCTTAAGTGCATCTGTTAAAAAGCCACCTTCTGGAAGGGAAGCGTTTCCGAAAATGCTGCCTATTTCTAAGCAGCCTCTTGGAGCTCACAGGGGATCCTCGCAGGACCACCTGCAGGACGCTCCAGACCTGGCTTCTCCTGCAGCGGGAGGCTGAGCCCTGAGTGTGGGCTTCCGGGGAGCTCCTGGCTGTGGACCCATCTCACCTGCTGACAGCGGCTGCCTTCTGCAGGACGCGTGCATCCCAGGCCAGGTGCTGTGCTGGCTCTTTCGCCATATCGTGTCCCTTAAATCTTTGCAGCAATCCTAGAAGTGCTATCACTATCATTCCCATTTCACAGACGGGAAAACCGAGGTTGGT
>RJWT010031262.1:0-14439 GCA_004365215.1 Cuniculus paca | reverse complement strand
GGGGTACAGTATGGACATTCAATAAACAGAGACGTTTAACAAAATCGAAGGTGATGGATCTCAGGTAGGAAGACAGGGTCTTCTTTCATTGTAACAAAGAAAATTTCAGGAGGGGGAGGAAGACATCAAGAAAGAAAGAAAGAAGAAAGAAAGAAAGAAAGAAAGAAAGATTGATTGATTTAAGCAACTGCTGTGAAGAATGAAAGAAGGAATCAGGGGACCACTTCTCCCTTTCCCATTTGGTAAACAACTGACTATGCTATGCATAGCTCATCAAAGATGCCTTTTTATTTATTTTTTATTTATTTTTTTATTTTGAAAGATGCCTATTTAAAATACACAGTGTTCAAAAGAGTATTGTGTACAAATGTCATCTGAAAAATCACTATTGCTAGATGATTACCCTAAAATTAAAGTAGCATATAAATATAAAAAGGTTAAACTTACATTTTTAAGCATCAGCATTTCTTAACATTTCTGATGTTATTACAGAATAGTCTACAGTGGCCTAAGCCACCTTTTTAATAGGAGAATTAGCCAAATGCTACCACTTATGCTGCCCAGGGGACCATGAGTACAGAAATGTGCCTGTGGAGACCACGAAGAACTCTGTCCTGGCTCCACAGCCAGATAATCGCGATGCGGGCAAACTAGCTGTGGTAGACACTGGCTGCCATCTTTCCTGTGTTACTTGGCTAATGGTACTCTGACTTTGTTCACTTCTAAAGTAAATAGTTGTCCATATTTAAGAAGTGAGTCTTGATTAGTTCAAATCCATCTGATTTAGGAATGGACATGGAATACAATTCTTGTCAATAAAACTGCAAACGTCTGGTGAATGGGGAAGGAACTCCTGGAAGACTCTTCCTTACATGCAGGGAAAGTAGCACAAGGGTATAACACACTTTCTCCATCTCTGAAAACATTCACTCCTGCACTCATCAAGGGATCACTAAGAGACCCAGCCAAGGAAGACAGAGGATGTACTCAGGGTGACAACACAAGTGTGAAAAGAGTTAGGTCCTGCAACAATGCTACTAACCTCTTCATTTAGCCAACCCTAGAACTACTTTACTTTGCAATTTCTTCCTGTGTGAAATAATACATTTTCCACTTTTCAAAGCCACTTCCAATTACAGTTGGTTACAGTATGGCAAGATAGTGCCAAAATGATTAACTTGCAAAAACAGGAACTGAGAAAAGTTTGAAAACAGAAAATAGGAAATATTTGTTATCCTGCAAATAATCATCTTATTATAAGTCACCTAATAAAAAAATAAGATGAAGGCTTTTGGTGGAAAGGGAGGAAAAGGAACAGTAGGGAAAGCAGCAAGTAAACACTGTTAGGTAAGTTTCATTAATGTCTCTTTTGCCCATTCTATCCTTTGGGGAATGCGCTATACTGACTTCTAACTCCCTGACTGTCCTTGATCATTAACTTTTACTTCTCGGTTTATGACTCATTCCTAGTCTCTGACGTCAGAATTCTACTAATAGTTCCAGGGGGAGAAAAACATAAATACCAATTACTCACTGAGGACAGTCACACCTGCCACAGTCAGGTATTGGTGGATCCTTAATTGAGCTGGACCCTCCTCCACTCTCTTTGAAGTCCACGTCCTTCCAAGTCATTTCACCAGCCCTAGTAGCTCATCCATATCTAGGGATTTAAACATCACCCTCTAAATCTACAACGCATACAATCTTAATTTTCACTATCCTGTAATCCTGCTCAAATGCCCCAGGAAAGCTATATTTTAATGCCCCTCTACCTCTCCACCACAGTCTGCCCCTCCTTCTCTCTTCTTTACCTCTGCACAAATTTATCATCCACCAAATGGAGCTAATCTTCACCCGGATCAGCTCTCTTCAGCAATATTTCACTCCTGTCTATGATCTGTACCACTAGACAACTTGGAGTCACTGCAAAGCCTCCTTTCCGTTCCTTCTCTCACACCTCCTCACTTCTTTCAAACTATCTCTTAGATTTACCCAAGTACTTTCCCCCTACTCTCTCCACCATAAGCCAGACAGTCACATAACAAAGCTGAACCACATCCATCAGATCTTAGGCTCCCTCTCTCCCAATTACCACTCATCTGTCATCCTGCCATCTCTCCACCTGGGGATCTGCCTGGAGGGGCTTTTGCCTGCTCACCCTACAAAGTCCCACTTCTGCAGGGCTACAAAGCCATCTTTAATTTGGCTCCATGATATTGTTCTATCTTCTTCTAGCCATTCTGACAAGCTGGACACTACTGAAGGCTCACACTGCATTCTTCCAGGCTTCGTATTTCACTGCACTAGCCTTCCTATTTTTGGAGATGCCCAACATTTCCCCCTGTTTTCCTAAGTCTTACGCATTGCTTTAGGCCCAGCCTAAATGTCTGTGCCTCTCTGTAACCACTCCATCTCTTTATCTTTGAACTCTGAGTACCATACTCTTCAGCTTCTAATTTTCTTAAAGATCCATTCTCTCTCCCTCACTAGATCATACTGCTTGTTACAGAAACTACATCCTACCCATCCTGCTGTCCCACACAGTACCTAGTAGAGTCCTGAACACTAGGTAGAGGTGAGATAACGATTTAACCAATGGTCAGCATTCAAGGAGTAGCTTGCATTTTTCCTGTAGTTTTAGTTACTGAGGAGCCTGGACAGGAAGCAGGGACCAGCAGTGTCCCACGGCCCTTGCAAAGCCTAATAGGCACTCCAAAGAACCAAGCACACAGTGAACAGGCTCCCACTTCTGGAATGGAGATCATCATTTCCCAAAGACACGTCATTAAACTGGCTGTGCTCATCACCAGGGAACCAGTGCGGGGGCCCAAGACAAGCACAGGGCAGGGTCCAGGACTACATTTACCACTGTGGCTTCCTCCAGTGGAGTCACTTGGTGCCAAGGGAGGTGGATGCGGCTTGTCCATCAGCATGCCAGATGAGGGGGCTCCTCCCAAAGGGACAGAGGGGATGGTATAAGGGCCAGGGACACCGGAGACAGAGGGAGGGTACCCGGCCTTGGCTGCCTTTCCTGCTTCATACACTGTGGAGGGAGATGAAGAGCAAGAGAGATTATGTCGTCCCACCCTCCACAACCTTCAACCAAAACCCCATGAGGAGACACTTAGGGGAGCTCCTGGGCATACAGACACTCTCCTAGGACTGCATGGATTCTCCCTTGGCCTCCTGCAGCTCCACCAAAAGGCAGTGACATAAGGAACTGCAGTATTTGGCACCTGGCACCTGGCTAATTACATGGTTCTGGGAGCTGTCACTGCAGCATCCCCAGTGACGGCAGCAGCCCACTCTTACTCACACTGTATGTAGGTGGCCTCCACCCCTCTGGAGCAGGCCTAGCACAAGGGCTGCCCAAGACTGTTTCCAGGGGGATCCACAGCCTCTTCAGGAAAAGTACAGCAAGCAACAGGCTTGTGCACAGTCCCTGCTCTATGATTTCAAAACTCCTCCTAATATTGCTAAAAAATATACAATGTGCCTCTTTTCCAAGACTGACTTATGGGAAGGGTGCCCAACATAATGCCTATATGGGTCTGGCTAGTAAGGTGAAATGGTGAATCCTCAAATGAGGATGAGTTCCTGTTGGGGTCCTTTTCATCACAGGAATAAGTAAAAGCTATCAGGGTCTCCTGGACGGTGCCCAAAGGCCACCGTTTGCACACTCTGTTTAACAGAAGATGTTCGCTGCATGGAAGGAGAATAACCAGCAGAGGTTCCCCAGTTTGGATGCCCCACAGCTTCGCCATCCTGGACCTGCCCTTCCTTTGAGCAGCAATGTCCGTGAGAATTTCGAATTCACGGAGCAATGGTGAGGATAGAAAGCATGGAGATGTGCATGTAGGTGAGGATGAAAAAGATGGTCATCTTGGAAGCCATGGGCTCACGCAGGGGCGAGGGTCTGGGATGACCAACTTCTGGGGTGGAAGAAAGGAGATGAAGGAGGAACTTGGGGTGGACAGCTGTCAGGTGGAGAGGTGACATTTCTTCCAACCACTCCCCATCTCCCCACTGATTCTTCCTTTACTCACAGGCCTGGGGGCAGCAACATGAGTCTGGGCAGCATGGGCAGCGGACATAGCAGCAGCAGCTGTGTGGACAACACTGGCACCAGCAGATCCCCACAAGGACGAAGAAGAGGAAGACTCCTAGGAGCACCAGGCCAACAAACACCCACTCTGGAAGGACAGACAGAAATCCACACTCAAGGTGGCCCACCTCCAGGACAGGACACGGTCTGATTAGTGTCTCCCTGTGAAAGGAGGCAGGGGAGGACCCGGGGAAGAAAGCAGGTCTTTCTGGAAAACAGAGCCCCCAAACACAAGAGAAGCTCTGAGAGTGAGACGTTCCGGGGCACTTCAAAGAATTGGAGAAGAGGGAAAATGGTTACCTAGGTCTCACACTGGGCGTACAAAACAACCAGCACGAAACAATGGGGGGGATGTCACAGTCCCGTACTGGGGAAAGGTTTACCAAATGGATTGCAGTATGAGAGCAGGATGAAACAAGAGCAGAAAAACTCCTGCTGGGGATTGGTGGGAGAGACTTTGCCTGCTGGGCTATGTAGCGGTAGTCTCTCAGAATACCTGCCTTTCATAGTCAAGTTAATCTTGCCTATTAAGTGTAAATCCTGAAAAAGGGACTTTCATGTCTAGATGAAGCTAGACCATCATTGGTGGTCTAGGCCCAAACATATTCATCTGCTTTCCCTACTGATCAAACCTTCCCTGTTGTCAGCACCAGGACTGAGACCCAAACCTCTCTACACCTGGATAGTTATACGTGGCTTTAGAAAACTGGAGATATAGTCTCACAGATAATGGGTTTGGTTTGAACATCTTCAAGTTGACCATGACATTCAAGTCAGCATAGCCATAGGCCAGCATGGCTTGGAGCTGGGATGAATGTTTACACAAATGACCTGTATGTGGCTGAGTCTGTTGATTTAACTTCTGTTAGCTTCACAGCTCTGCCAGAGGCTGAACATGCATTGGATTTCATTTGCCCATCCAAAAGATTAAGAGAAAGGCAACAAATCTTATTTGGCTTAGATAAAAATGACTGTGGCCTTCAAGTGAATTGTCTAAATATCATACTATGGACTTGGCTGGAGAGCCATGTGACTGAGTGAGGTGAGCTATGCTTTCCTTTAAAAGCCAAATGACTAAAGTGATTCATTTCAGTTAAAGCCATCTGTCAAAACACTCCTTTACAACGAGCTTCAAGTACACTTCAAAAAAATTTTGTTTTGGTTATTAAGTCTTCTTTCAACTAAATGGACATTCATGTGGGAACTTTAAGATATGACATTTTTTGTTACCACAAAAGGTTTTGTTGTAATGTAAAGTCATTTGACCTTTGGTTAGAACATAATTTCCTCAGAGAAAGCAGACAACTTATGTCTCGTGAATGCCCCTCCTCACTTATCCATCAGGTACATTCGAATTAAGCAGGTCAGCCTCTCTGCAGTGAAGGACTGAGCAAGTGAGATTGGGGTCCTGTTTTGTTTAGTTTGTTTAGTACTGGGATTTAACCCAGAACTTTTGCACTGACCTATATTCCTTTCTTTCTTTATTTATTTATTTATTTATTTATTTCGACTAGGGGCTGAGCTCAAACTTGTGATCCTTCTGCTTCAGCCTCCCAGAGTGCAGTCCTGGAGGCTTGGTGAGCTGCGTGGAATGGTGATTACAACTTATGTTAGGCACTTAAGGGAAAAAGGCTGGCCGGTTATATTTGAGAGACAAAAGAATATTATCTGCTAAAAGATTCTTAGAGTTAAAAAAAAAAACAAATTGTTGGAGTCAAAGAGGGGGAAATTCAGGTGGATAGAGCCAGATATGAAATATAGAGTAACTCCTTCACAGAATCGAGAGATGTAACTTCTAGTTTGAAACATCACAAGGTAACACTGGGCTTTTGTGAGGTTTTGCTTTGTGAGCAAATACTTACAAATTAAGTGAACTTTTGACAAAGGGGATTACAAAAAGCTATCTATTTGTGTCCTTGGGAGCAATGGCAAAAAAAAGTCTGGATTTTGGTTGGCTAATGCGAAACCACTAGAAGAATCCATGCAAGAATTATTAGTGAAGTTCAACTGTGAAGACTCTGAATGTTTTTTTAAAAATTGAATCACGTCAAAACCAATGGCCAGGAATGTTTCATATCTCTCTTTTGCTATTAGGAAGCTCTTAAAATCCCAGTACAAACTCTCCAAAATAGACTAAATCCTATCCTTTTTTAATCCTTGAGTTTGGCCTTGTAGTCATCACTGTTGATTCCTGCTTCTCTCTGAGCCTCATTCTATTATGAAATACACGGCTGAATTAAACTAACTTGGTTTGTTTAGGATGGTGCATTCACCTGACACTACGTCAAAAGATAGAGATGTGTATTTTGGTCAGGTCTGCTTGACATATGGTCCATGGGGCCCTAAGGAACTCAGGGTCTCACTAAGTTGTTCAGACTGGGATCAAACTTGTGATCCTCCTGCCTTAGCCTTCCACAGCTTTGTGATGACAGACCTGTGCCACCACATGCCCAGTGTGTATTTTTCAGTGGGGGAGGAGTACATACCTTGCCTAAGGTTTGAAAAAGATTTTCAATAATGTAATAAAAGACTATTCAGAGTAACATGATTGGATAATAACAAATAGGCAAACATGTAAAAATAATGACTTGGTTAAGAATCTCAGAAGCTCCCTGGGTACAGCTGAAATAGTGAGGTGGGCATGGAGACTGCCAAAACGCCTCACACTGAAGAACTAGGTCTCCAGCTCAGTCCAGGTTTAATTATCATTATTTTAGGGCCTAGGAACAGAAGGAATACAATTTAAGTTCATCCTGCAAAAGATCACAGATATATATAGACAAATGTGCAAATAGATTAAACAAGAAATTAGTCACTAATGCAAAAGCAAGACAGATGGAATAATAGCAAATTAAGCAAATAAAGAGTTAAATGACTGAATACCTGGCATAATCTCCACAGCAAAACTGGGCAAGAGATCAGCAAGCAGCCCTGTCCTGCCTAGAAAAAGTGGAAGGAAAAGAAGAAGGAAAGCGGTTATTCCAAAGGAAAATGCAGCCTGAAACATGGTTCCCATTGGTACCGTCCTACATAGGGCTACTGGGCCATGCTCAATGGGGTATGAGAGGCATATCACCAAGGCTGAGCTCAGTCCAAGACACTGACCTTCCCTATAATCTTTGGCAGCCATCTAAGTGGAGTCTGCACCTAAACTTGGTGGAAGCAGAAAGAGAATCTACTCTCCAACTATTTACGGGAAGAGGAAATCTCTGTTTCCATATGAGAAACTCTGCTTGAGCAGATTGACATACACCACCTCCATTCATTTATACATCCTTCTCCATACACTTCATTGCAAGTCAAACCCATCTGTATCCAAACGTTCTGTCTACATTTTCATACATCCATACACAGACCTATGTCCATATAAAAACAAAAGTACATATTTGGTTTTAACTCAGAATTATCTTGCTACATGATTCTATTTATGGCCTAAAGATATTGCAATGATTAAAACTTTCAATGGCAAGGCAAAGATAAAGCTACATCAGTTACACACTCCTCTACACTCCTTCTGGCTTCAGAAATACTCTCTCTACATATGTATATGGTATGGTTTTTCCATATGGCGCCCACAGCTGGCACTGTATGTGCCCAAGTGCCTTCTGCGTGATATGGCATAGAAGCTTAAAGCTGGTGTCAGAACAGGTGCCCCTCAGAGGTTCTGGGAAGCAAAGAGCTATGCAGGAAATAAGGTACTGGGGGTGTGTGAAAGAGGAGGTAAGTCTTTTTAAAAACTGGCCTAACTTACAGAAAAACGTTCCAATCCTTTCACCATATTCTCCTATCACAGTAAAGATAAAGGCCTGTTATGCTATCTCTACCACATTGAAGCCTTACTAATAAACTAGTAAGTTCCACTTGGAAACCACTGGCAAATTTCTTTCGTTTCAATGGAAGTACAGCGCCAGCAACATGCATAATTTTAGCTAGTAATTACATTAAGAAAGTAAAAGGAGGGGCCAGGGATTTAGACCAGTGGTTCAAGTGCTTGCCTGGTAAGCGTGAGGTTGTGAGTTTGATCCCTGGTACCAAAAAATAAATAAATAAATAAAAATAAAAGTGAACGTGAAAGGAAACATAAAATTAATTTAATACTATTTTTACTTATACCTGTATCAACCACATATTATCATTTCAAGGGCTCAGTAAGCACACATAGCTTTTGGACAGCACTGTTCTAGGGCCTATAAATTGGTTGCTTATATCACCAGTGACATGAGTCTAATTAATTATTTGGAGCACAGAACACCAGAGATGTTTAAAACATTAGTAGCCTTGAAAGTACTAGAGAGTAAATGAAAGCAATGCTTCTCATTTAACCAGATACAACAAGAGATATATTTAGAAGTGCTAATTGTCCAGATTGGGGAAAATACAAAAAAAAAAACCCAAAATTTACATTTTCATACAGTCATTCATAGCCTTATTTCCATAGAAAAACAAAATTCATATATACATAGATTTGGCCCATTTAGAAATCATTATTTCCTGTTGAAGTTTGTTGAGGTACAGTAGAGAAAAGGTTACCTATGTAAGGCTTATAAGGATCAGACACGGTCCCTGATCCCTCCCCTAAAGGCACCCCACAGAAAAGAAGTTCTGACAATGGTCAAAGGACAAGAACGCCTCTAGGACACTAGGGAAGATGCTGCAGCTGGGGTGAGCAGTTAGTGTGGGATAAAGGAGATCTTTGCTCACTCTTCCTTTTCCTGACCCTCTTCATTTATAGGAGGCTAAATGGTAGCATGAGTCCTGGCCATGTCACTTGCATGGGTGATGGTAACACACCTGGAAAGCTAAGAGCATATTCCATGAGAAAGGGTTGGTGACTCAGGCCAGCTCTGCTTCTCATAAGGTCCCATAGGAGGGCAAGTGAGAGCCAGGTGAGGCATTGGAGAAAGACGCCCTGAAGACTGGGAGACGACTCGGGCCGACTTTTGGTCTAAGCCTTCACAAGAAGCTAAGCGGTGTCCTTATGGCTCACAAAGTCCCCTAGAGTAGAAAACTAGATGAGGGTTTGGGATGACATCTGAGCAAATGACTAGGAATATGCATTGGTCTCATCCAGAGTGTTCTCTGTAGAAATATCTCTGAAATCCAACAAGGCAATCAAAGATTTGGGAATGTGGGATCTTGGACATCTCTTGAAGACATAATTAGTACTCATTACTTCACAATAGTCAGTGACTAAGAACTCAGTGTACATTGTTTGTTGGCAAGCCAGTTATCATATACTCACTCAATGGGAGATTTTTGTTATAAACTTTTTTTTTCTTTTTCCATCTCTAATACTCAATTAGCACTTCTAAATATGTGTCTTGTATCTAGTTAAATGAGCAGCTTTGTGTTTACTCTCTAGCTCTCAGGTTTACCAATGTTTTAAACATCTCTAGGTGTACAGATCATTAATTATATTAGTAATAAAATGCCATTGATATAAGCTACAAATTTTTAGGCTATCACAGGATATCAGCTATATAGTAATTACTATAAAAATCCACACATACAAGGAGGATAAGGACTTGCACATATTATATACATCACATTATGTTGGAAAAAGTAGTAGACTGGGAGTCAAGATAGCTTAGGGCAGGTTTGTCATTAATTCACTTATTGACTAGTACTGACAAATTACTTCCTCTTTGTAAGTCTCAGTTTTCTCATTAGAAGAAAGAAGAGGGCTAGGGATATAGCTCAGCAGCACAGCGTCTGCCTGGCAAGAGCGAGGTTGCGATTTTGATTCCCAGTACCAAAAAAAGAAAGTACTAAAGATTATATCGCACCCCAATAAGAATGGCTATCATCCAGAAATCAACCAATAACAAATGCTGGAGGGTAATGGGGAAAAAGGAACACTTCTCCACTGTTGGTGGGAGTGTAGACTGGTATGGCTACTATAGAAATCAGTGTAGAGATTCCTCAAAAAACTAGGATTAGCAGTCCCATTTGACCCAGCTATTCCACTTTTGGGTATTTTCCCAGAAGAATTAAAACCATCATACCACAGCAATATAGGTGCACCCATGTTTATAGCAGCACAATTGGTAATAGCTAAATCTTGGAAACAACCCAAATGGTCATTAACTGAGGAATGGATAGAAAAGGTGGTATTTTAATACAATGGAGTACTACTCAGCTGTAAAGAAGGATAAACTTGAGACATTTATAGGTAAATGGATGCAACTTGAGACCATATTCATAAGTGAAATAAATCAGACTCTCATGTGCAAACATTGTATTGCCTCCCTAGTGTAAAAAGCTGAAAAAATAAACAGAATCTAGAATGTACAATAGATATTGTGAAGTGGAAAGAAGCTGTTCAAAAAGAAAGAGAAACTGGGGTGCGGAAAGGAGAAAAGAAGGAAGGGAAAAGGAAAAGGAAATATATATATATATACACAAAAAACAGTAAAATCATTATACTACTAATTGATATTAGTTCATTGAAAAGAAAGGTGTGTGTGTCTATATTGTTTGATCAAGTTTTCACGCCTATAGCTTGTAATAGGAGCAACTACTTTGAAAATAAGAATACACAATGTACTAACCATTGGTACTCTCCTACAATCTCATTTTCAAATTTCATACCATTGTTTTTATTTTTTTTCTTTAAAATAAAAAAAAAAGAAGAAGAAAGAAGAGGTCAAATATAGTGATGTATAAATAGGAAGACCATATATCTTAGTTTGTCTGGGATAGTCTTGGTTTATGCCTACAGTCATGATGTAATTATTAATAATACCCCTTTTTACTTTCAAAGTATCCTGGTTTAGACAATTTATTATCTAAAATTTATTTAATAATTTTTAGTTACCAAATCTGATACTCAGTGACTGGCATTGCAAATGTCTATAGGGACAAACAGGTAATGCAAATAAGGATAGCAGGCCAGTTTTAAGCCAAGAGGGAACAGCTGGGGTATGGAAAATCGGACTGTCATTACAGGGCTGCTACTACTCACCTCTGAGCAATTATTGCCTAGTGGGAATTGTCTTCAGAGTTCCACATCAACCTATTACTCAAGATTCAAGAGATCTCATATTTTATGTGAAATACTCTGATTTTCAAATATTGGACAACCAATTCAGATATATTTAAAATAGTGGATAAGCCAAACAGAATAGGTCTATGGGCTATGACTTTTCAAACTCTGATGGGTATATACACAGAGATAAAACACAAATGCTGGATTTCCCCCACAGGCTCTGCAGGTTACCTTAATGATGTTCTAATGCTGCTTCCACACAGAATGATGGTGAACATAAACTCTCATAGGCACATATGCTCCAGTTAGACTTCAAAGCAATACTATTACACAACAGATTGTTAAACTTTCTTATTGCTGAGGGGCTGAAATGGGCATCGTGGAAAAACAATAAAAGAACTTTCATATTTTACTCTAGACTTTACTTTTATAATTGCAAAAAATTAATGAGATTATGAAACTGGCACTTGGGGGAGTGTATACTACATATGGATAGGAAATTCACAGTTTTTCATTCCAGCAGGAAGACCTACATCAAGCTCCTCATTCCCCCGAAGTGACAGTCCATAGCTGGGGCTTCAGAAAGTGAAGACTTCCCATAATGCATCTCTGTAATGTTATGTTAGCCTCAGGGTGGTACGAATGACAGATTCTTGCAGTAAAGTGGGTGACTGAATTCACAGCATAGTAGGAGATTTGGTACAGCAGACAACACCATTATATCAACAGCAGAGAATGCAAAGCTTTCTGGTTTTTACTCTATGTCTTATATTCTAGTGGTGCTAAAGGCATTTTAAAAATTGGATTTATGCTGGAATCCTATATTTCTAAAAATTGTTTTGCTTCCAGCTTCCTCCCTAACAATTCCTAAGAAATGCTACTGTCAGTTAGAAATGTGCTATCTTTTCATACATTCTATCATGACCAATTGAAAGTCTCATTTTAGGATGTCTAAACAATGGTAGTAAATACATCCCAGATTTCAGCAGTGCTTTACCAACACTTATGAATCACTGTTATTCTTCCAGGATTTAGTTAAAGACTAGAAATTACAAGTCACTTTAACATCTGAGGAAAAGGATGGAAAGCAGATCCTGCAATAGACAGCTACATTTACTCTTTTCAAACCAAAGCCCAAACTCACAGAAAATAGTTTTCATGTAACCACTCAGTTTCTTCCACACCTTGCAAAATCTATTACTTTTAAGAAATTTCCACATGAATAAGCCACATGAATCAGGCACACCAATAGTTTGCGCATGCACACAGTGCCAGTGCCACACCTGATGGCCACAGGCTCTGGAGCAAATCATGTTTGGATCCTTTGGGCTGAATGCTCAGGATAGAAACCAGCACTGTGAATAAAACAACTGACATCTCTAACCTATATCACTGTCTATTTCAGCTGTTCTCTGCCACTGCCACCTTAAAATTATACTCAATTGAACTGTTTATACATATTCCTAGGAACTAACTCACTTCTGGAATGTCTCTGGTTCATTCATTCAATAAAGAATTGTGTATTGCACCCAGCGTAGACAGAAACAGGAATAAGGCATGGCTCCTTGAAATGCTTAAGATATTCTGTCTGCCCACACCCATGCAGCTTATCTGATCACATAAGCAGAACTCAGAACTTTTTCTTTTCTCTTTTCTTTTTTCTTTTCTTTTCTCTTTTCTTTTCTTTTCTTTTCTTTTCTTTTCTTTTCTTTTCTTTTCTTTTCCTCTCCTCTCCTCTCTTTTCTCTTCTTTTCTTTTCTCCTGTTTTCTTTTCTTTTCTTTCTTTCTCTTCTTTCTTTCCAGCACTGGCAATTAAACCCAGGGACTTTGCACTGAGCTACATCCCAAAATTTTTGTTTCTTTCCTTTTTGAGACAAGACCTAAATTGTCTAATCTGGATTTGAATTTGTACTCCTCCTGCCTCAGCTTCCCAAGGGGCGAGATTACAGGGATACACTGCCAGGCCTGGCAGTTAACTGCTTCTGATTTATAAGACTTGCTAAATTCAGAGGACTTTCTTCCTGCCAAGTCTGTTTGCATCACCTTCACTCTGTCTGTGTCTCTGTCTCTTTCTCTTTTTCCTATGTCTATTTTTGGAGAGTAAACCCAGGAAATACTGAGTTATGTCCCTACCCCTTTTTTAAACTTTCGCTGATTATTATATTCCTTTCTACTCTTCAAATGGAAGTAGGCTCTCGATAAAAATATAAAGGAAACATTCAGTCACTAACTCATTCATTCAGGATGAGTCTATGTATTATAGAACATTTAGCACTCCAGTGGTCAAGGTTCAATGCCAGGGTACATCATCTAGACACCAGAACATCCTAAGGTACCATCTTAGACAACAAAAGCACCACTTCACTTCTCATCCCTTGGTTTGAGAATCGCTAGGCTAGGATATTTTCAAGGAAGTCATTACAGAGACTTCCTATGCATGCATATTTCAGCTAAAAAGACTGCTCTTCTCTCTTAACACTCGAATTCTTATGATGAGAATAGTGCAAAATGCAATAGAAGATGCAGAAGTTCTGGATTTTGTACAAACTTATTTTCTGATCTTAGATCTGGTACTCAGTCATTTAACAGACAGGCTGCTAATGCCTTGGAACTCATGAAAAGCTGGGGTAACCACACCTCCTCCATCCTCATGACGCCTACAGTCTATGTTTCTCTGAACTCATTAACTAGAGGTTCTCCTGGGGTTTTCCAATAAACTATAGAAGGGAACCTTTGGTTTAAAATGATCAGGGATGCCTTTCTTCCCCGGTTCTTTGAGGTTCCTTCCTCTCCCTTCTGCTTGACACACATCTCAGCTTCATCTACTTCCAAGTTTCCCTCAGATGCTCCGGATCCATCCATCTTCAGGGATGAACTGTATCCACCCCCTGTTCTCTCAGCTCCTAACCCTTCAAAACGTTTCTCTCCAATGTCTTTGAGGAAAGCAGATGCCTTCCTCCAACCCTTTTAAGTGCAAAGATGTTTCTATGGCTATGCCTTAAGTGTCGTTTCTATGGCTATTTAAAATCCCAAATAGATTGGAAATTTCCCAAGGGCACGCACATCCTCAATTTTATTCTATATTCCCATGGCAACCATGCATTCAATAAATATAGTTTATGCCTATCCATCACAAATGTGGATGTAGCCTCCTTTTATATAGATTTATAAAGCATGTATTTATGCACTTCATGTGTTTACTTTTTTCTTTTTGTGTCTTTTGTATTTTAGTTCACTTTAAATTATAGCCTAAGAGGAGAATAATTCTGACAGTGAATTCTCTCCATAAAATGACTAGTATTGGACCATCTGCAATTAACTGTTAATAATGCTTCCGGCTTTTTTT
>RJWT010031261.1:0-14417 GCA_004365215.1 Cuniculus paca | reverse complement strand
GAACTGGGGATTGAACTCACGACCTTGTGCTTGCCAGGCAGGCGCTTAGACCGCTGAGCTAGATCACCAGCCCGAGCCCTTGTCTTTTTGAGACAGGGTCTCACTATGCCGCTCAGGCTGGCCTTGAGCTCACTTTGTAGCCCAGGCTGGTCTCGAACTTGCAACGATCCTCCTGCCTCAGCCTCCCAAAGCTGGGATCACAGGCGTGTGCCACAAGGTCCGGCCACACAGTGGGCTGTTTGTATCACTGAAAGCTCTGCGATTGTGTTTTCCTTTTAATGTATTTTTTTTTAACTAAAACCTCAGTATTCAGGTTTAATGCAGTGTTGCCACTTTGCTATAAATAAGTGGGTTTTGGGTTGCAGTTTGGGCACTCGTCTCTGAAAGGTTTGCCATCCCTGCTCTAGCATGTGTGTGTATCTGTGAGAAGACCCCCATACACACCTTGTTCCCTCTGGAGGGGCCACCAAGCCGAGACAGGCCCCTGCCCCTTCCTCGCTGTTGGGTGAGGCACCTTTCCACCTTCTCTCTCATTCCTTTAACAAGCTAGGAGTATATGATTTCCATTTTCTTTCCCAAACATCACTATTGCGACACCCACCCAGCTTGTGGAGACCTTTGACACTCATACCGCCAGAAACAACAGCCAGGCAGTGTGCCCGGGTGAAGGCTATGCTGCCGTGGGCCTGTGCTCTGGGGTCATGCACTGCCAGTGCCTAGGCTATGGGCACAGCCCCGTCTTCCACTCTGGCCAGACCTGTGGGCGCCTGACACCGGGGGAAGGAAGGTAGGGCTGAGGCCGGAGCACAGCCCAGGTGCTGGCGTGGTGAGGAAGCTGCAGCCCCCGCCCCACCTCAGTAGGTGAGAGCAGCTGGAGGGAGTGATACCGCGGAGAGCTGCAGGAGTTTCGGAGCGGTCGTGAGGCAGGTGGTACCAGCTCCTTGGTCTCTGGAGTTTTTATTTCGAGAAGTCCTCACAACAGCTGCATTCTTCAGCCAGTTGTCTCCTCTGTGCCCGCACTGGCAAAGGCCCCTGGACCTATCAAGGGATGTAACGAGACTGACCAAGCTCGCCATGCACCAGAGCGGCTGTTGTGGGCCACGCCGTGGTTTCCGAGTGAGCCAGGTGCTGGGCGTGTGTGCCCGCCATTGTGGGAAGGAGGCCAGGTGTCTGAGCTTGGACAAGCACAGCCGTCCCTGCAGAGCGCCATGGTGTGGGCTCCTGGCCCGTGGGTCTGTCAGGAGGCCAGCGGCTCAGCCCCACAGGTCTGTGCTGGGTCCTTCGGCACACGGTACGTGCACCCTCTCCTCACCGCAGCCCAGCCAAGGCAAAGCCTGCTCTGCAGGGACGCCACACTGGGGCTCCATGGTTTCTGAGCAGTGAGGGGCCCGTAAATGCACCCACAGGACAACCCTGGGATCCAGCCCCATGTTCCTGAGCTGGTACCCCAGGAACCCCAGGCTTATGGGAGGGCAAGCGTGTCTCAGGCTTCCACTGGGGAGGGTAGCAGGAAGGCAAGGCATGGGGGCCTTCCCAGGAGACCCAGCCAGAAATGGACCAGGCCCAGTGTCAGTGCTAACAGCAGCGTGCCTGTAGGCTTCACCATTGCTCAGCTTTCCTTTTCAGTGTCCCTCGGCTCACGGTCCTGAAGGTCATTCTGGCTAGAAGCTGGGTCCCTAGGAAGGGCAGTGGTATAAGAATGGCGCACTGACCAGGCGGAGGGCAGAGGCCACTTTCCTTTGGAAGGAAAGTTCTAAGTAGTGCCAGACAGAGCTCTGGCTGGACAAGGGCCACCCTCTGGTGCCTAGCAAACCCAGGGGCCGCTGCCCCTACCCATTCTTTCCGTGCTGCCTTGCAGTGATCTTGGGATCCTACCCCTTCTCTAAAGTCAGCAGTGGCCCTGGGGAAGGGAGTGCTGTCCTGGCCATCACACAGGGGAGGAAGGGAAAGGGGGCAGCAAGCCCAAGGTCAGTGTGATGGTCAGGCCAGGGCTTGCTGGGGCCACATAGGCTACTTCCCTGTCCTTCTGGGGGCAGGAATTGTGTGATTCTGTCCTCAGCTTTGCAGTGACTCCAATTTGGGGTGTGTGTGAGGGTTCTGCTTGTGCCTGCGGCATTCATCTCTGTGGAGGCTGGGCAGGTTCCCTGCGCAATTCCTTTGCAGGCGGGCGGGAGTGGAGGATGGGGCTGTGGGCGAGATGCCACCACGTGAACCCTGGTAGGGTCTTCTTGGGGTTATTCTGATTTTCTGTAACTGCCTGGGGCAGGGGACTGTGAACTTGGGGAGCCCAAGGCGCCACTCAGGTTCTGAGCCGGCGGAAGGGACTCATCCTCAGCCCCACGCAGAGGCTGTGAAGCCGCGGAGCCGGCTGGGGCCCGCCCGAGTGGGAGGCAGCACCGAGGGGTCTCCCTCTTCTGACCCTCGCCCCGTGCCCTGCAGCCTCGGGGATCGGAGCCACGGTGGGAGGAGAGGAGGTGCCCGCGCAGAGCTGCGTGCCAGGGCGCCAGCAGGTGGCGCTGGCTCCCGAGGACGGGACCGCCTGCAGCACCCCGCGCGGGCACTGCGGCTGCAGATGGTGGTGGGGGAGGGATTTGTCATTTTCTCCCGGGCTGCGGGCCTCACGTGCCTCGCGTCCCGCACAGCCCCGAGCCGGCCTTGGGGGCGGCCGCGGCAGCGCGCTCGACCCTGGGCGCGGGCTCGGCTCCCTCGCCGGGGCGAGCTCCGTCCGGGGGGCGCGGGACCGGGAGGCGTGGGGTCGGGGGCGCGGGGTCCGGGTCTCAGCCCCCCCGCCCCGCCCGCCCCTCCCCGCGCCCCCGCGCCCGGCGGCCCGAGCAGCGCGGATTTGGCGGTGACCTCAGCCCCTGCCCCACTCCCCCCTCGTCTCCGTGGCAACTGTCCAGGGACCCCTGGAGGGGACGCGCTGGCCCTGCGCGCCCGGTCCCGCGGGGCCGCCGCCGCCAGCACCGCGGACAGCGCCCGGCCGCCCACGCCCCGGCCCGGCCCGGCCCCCGCGCCCCGCCTTTGTCTCCCGGCCCCGCCGCCTCCCGCGGCTGCGGCGCTCGCGGGCGCGGACGCACGTGGCCGGGGGCGTGCGGGCCCCTTTGTGTCCGGGGCCGGATCCCGGCCCGGCAGCTGGGCCGCCCTCTGCGCGGGCGCATTGTTCGGCGGATTTGTCCGGGCGCGAGGGGCCGCCGGGGGCCGGGCCGCCGCCTCCCGGGCATTTCCATGAGAAAGGGGCGGCGGAGGCGCCTCTCTTGGCATTCACCGCGTGCCTTAATTGTATGGACATTAAATCAAGGTCCGCTGTGAACACGCAGAGGGGCCCTCAGGCTGTGCGGGCGGCGAGCGCCCGGCCCGGTCCGGCCGCGGCTCGGGTCCGGCTCGCGTGGGACCACCCGAGGGCCAGGCGCCCCGGCGTCCTCGCTGCGCTGCGGGACTCGCCGGAGCCCCCAACGCAGGCCCCGCGAGGGGAGCGCTCCCCGCGGTCCTCGAGGGGCGCAGCGCGGGCCCCCGCGCCCGCCCTCCCTCTCGCCGGCCCGGCCCGGCCCGGAACGCGCACCGAATGCGGCTGAGATCGAGGACATCGCCGCGTCGAGGAGGAGGCGGCCGCGTCCACAGCCAGCGCCGCGGGCCGGCGAGGGGGCGCCCGGCTGCTATCGCGGAGTCGCGGAGGGAAAGACGGGCTGACCCGGAGAGGCCGCGGGCCGGCGCGCCCGGCCGGACCCGAGCGCAGTTACCCGTCCGTGCGCGAGCCGCCGCCTGCTGCTCTCCGGCCGCCGCCGCCTCCGCTCCCGGCGCCGCCCGCGCCTCGCCCGCGCCCGCCTCCTCGGCGCTCGCAGGCTCCGCGTGCCGCTGCCCCGGCGGAGCCGGGCGATCCCCGAGCGCCACGCGCCGCCCGGGAGCCAAGCGCGCGCAGGGCCGGTGCTGCAGGCGCTCGTCGCCCGCTCGCCCGGCCCGGCCGGGTTGCGACTGTCCCCGCGCTCGCCGCCGCCGCCTCCGCGCGTATCCGCGCTCGGCTCCGGCACCGGGCGATTATCACTGGGGCGCGCGGTGACGTCACCCGGACACCGGCTCCGCCGCCGCCTCCCGGAGGTGTCCTTGAGAACTGCGGGGCACGCGCGCCGCGCACACACGCACCGCGCGCGGCCCGGTGCCTCCCGCGCACACGCGCCGCCTCCCGCCCGGCGCGCTCCTCCGCTCGCACGGACGCAGCCTTCGAACGCCCTCAACTGTGCCCAGCGCCCCGCGGCCTGTGAGCCCAGGAAACGCCGCTCTCTCACGCACACTCGAACAGCCCGCACGGCCCTCCCGCACCCTCGCAAAAGCTCGCCCCGCAGCCCACCGGCCGGAGGCTGACACCCACCGGCCACCCCCGCCACATCCCGCTGTGCCGCGCGCACGCCGCGCCCGCCCGCAGACTCGCTCCGCGTTCAGGCCCACCGCAGATTCGCCTCTCGCGCTCGCCCACGGCGCACCCCAAAGCTCGCACCCAGTCGCTCTGCAGCTGCCGCTCGAGCGCCCTTGCTCCCGGAGTAAGAAATGGGTCCTGCGGGGCCCCGCTGACCGACCGCCCTGCTGTACTCTCGATCAAAGGACGCTTCTCTTTCCTACTGTGTGACGGGAGGGACCGGGAAGCACCGGCGACACTACAGGCCGCCTGCAGTCAGGCCCGCACCTCAGGCGTCCTTTGGGGAGAGGGCAGCGCTAAACCTGCCCTCCAGGGCCAAGGATCAACAACTTCCCCAAACCGGCCTCCCAGGGCCTTTGTTCGCAGCGCAGATGATGAAGGAGCGCTAGGCCCAGGCGCGACCAGCAGGCCTCTGTGCCCCTCGCCTCCTCCCAGGACAAACCAGGCCCCGTGCCATCCGCCCTCGAGCAGAGCCTGGGTGACTCTCCCGCCCTGGGTGCGGGTCCTGCTTTTCGCACCTTCTCCAGCCCTGCCGGGGCCAGTGGACACCCTGGAAAGGAGTCCCCCGGGGTCATTCAGAGAGGAACTGTCCCCATCCCCCACGGGTCCCCAAGTCGTCCCGACTCCCTTCCCGCCCCAGCCATAATTCCTAGCTCTGTGTAGGTGTCAGGGGCGGCCCTTCTCTCCCGCGTGGGGTGCGCAGGGCCCCACTTCTTCCGTGCGGTGAAAGCAACACCTTCGCCTATTCGCAGCTCCGAAGCTCGGGGAGCCGCCTTTTCTCAGCCTGCGGGTGCGGGTGGTCACCGGGGGCGCGGCCGGAGCTCGGGGGGCGAGGGGCGGGACGCCGGGCGGGTTCCACTCGGCTCCTCCTGCCCGCCGCGGACCCTCTTCCTGGCGGGCCGCGGCGTCGCCGACGCGGTTCCGGCTCCGGCAGCCCGGTGTCCGCTGTCCATGGTGTTGAAACCGAAGCCTGAACCCCGAGTCCTGCCGGCACTTTTCGGCCGTCCGCTTCCCTCCAGGGATCGGGGACGGGCGCAGCCAAGAACGCAGCTTTCCCGGCCTCTCCCCGCGTGCCCGCCACCCTCGCTTCCTGGACGGCCCGGGCAGCCTCGGCGTCCCTGCTAGGAGGAGGACTCCTCCGGACCTTCGCTCGGACCCTCGGGTTTGCAAACTCCACATCTCCGGCTCCGCGCGTCGCGGAGCACCGGCTCGGCCCCGCGACCCTTCCCTGGCCGAGCGGCGCTCTCCCGCGTCCGCAGCGAGCGGGGCGGGGAGGAGGCTGGGGGCTGCATCCTGCGCGTGAACCAGGCCGCACCCCCAGGTGACACGCCGGCGCGTTCGCTCTTGCTCTTTCCACTCGCGAGGCCGCCGCACCCGTCCGGCGCGCCCCTTCCGTCCCAGGCGACGGGGGAAGGGCAGGCCGGCCGTGGGGGTGGAGCCCGGGCGGGTGGGCGCGGGAGGGGAGCCCGCCTCCGGCATCCGCCGCCCGCCCCGCTGCCCTGAGTGGGGACCTCTTAGTGGCCGGCGCCTCCAAACGTTTCATAAGAGTCAACTTACTGCTGCCGGGCCTGGGCTCTGCGGGACCGGCCTCGCCTCTCCACGCGCCTTCTCTCTGCCACCGCCGCGCCGCCGCCGCCCCTCCAGAGGACGCTGAGAATTTGTGTTTGTGGATTTATTTATTTGCCTGCTTCTGGGGACGTGGGGGAGGGGAGGGGAGGGGCGGGAGTAGGGGCGGTGCGGCCCGGCCGACTCGGCTCCGGGTTCCAGGCGGCCGCCTCCGCGTGCACAAAGGCCCTGCGCGCCTGGGCCGCAACTTGGAGACAGTCAGGTGGCTGGGGCGGGGTGGGGGAGGGAGGGGCGCTGGCCAGACGCCCCCTCCACCCACGGGAGCGAGGAGCGGGATTAGCAGATCGCCGGAGAGCCCCTCTGCCCGCCCCTTCCTCGCCACCCCACCCCACCCCTCCTGCGGGAGGCCTGTCACTCCTCCAGAAAGGGGGGCCATGGCCCACATCTGGGGACAGCTGGCTCACAGCCTCTTAACCCTTGACCCCATCCTCCTTGGAAAGAGGGGAGGGATGGAACATTCAGGGGTGAGGAGGAGGTTGGAGGCCAGACGCTGGGGCCCGCAGTACAGATGTGGCTAGTGGAGCCCCAGCCTCTGGGTTTCAGCACCAGTGGTGAGGGAGGGAAGGCACAGACCTCAGTCCCCTCCCACCCAGCTCCGAGCCTCACTCCCACGGGCAGCCTGGCCCTGGGTGCAAGGAGGCCTCCCTCAGCCCCGAGACAAGAGGCAAGGCAGGTGCCTGCCACGGATCACTGCCCCGTTGGGGCCTCCGCCTCCCTCAGGTGCTCCGAAGGCCCTGCTGGCCGCCTCATCACCACTGTCTGGGTTGGAGAAGCCCTCACACCCCCAAGCTCTGAGGTGAGGTCTCCAGCTGGTGATGCTGCTGCCCTGCCTGTCCTTCAGGCTGTGGTCTGCGTGTGGCCCTTGCTCCCCCTTGCTCCTCCTGGTGCTTTGTGGGGGGGGTGCGGGACCCCCACCCGCCCTGCGTGCTGAGGGCGGGAGCTGGCCGCCACAAAGACACCAATTGTGAGCCCTGCCTGGTGCACAAAGGCTGGGGCAGGCAGGGCCTGGGGCCTCCACATGGAAATGAGGCCAGGCCCCTTTCTCCCGCCCCTGCCTGCATTCTCCTCCAGGGGCCTGGCTCAGATGACAGTCCCAGAGGCAGAACTTGTTTTGGCCTGGGGTCTCTCGGATGCCACCCGGGTAGTGCAGCTGTTAGTTGAAGACAGGAGTCAGCCCTCAAGGACAGCCAGGTGAGCCACAGGCCAGGGCTGCTTGGGGCGGGTGGTGTGCCCTGTGCCTGGCCCGTAGCACAATGGTCTTTTGTTCCCCAGGGACTGATTTTTCGACCTGAGGAGTGTCCCCCCAAGCCTGGGTACCCATGGCAGTGCCCCCTGAGTCTGCAGGTAACTCCTGGGCCACCTGCCATGACCGGTGTGCAGAACCTGGGCCAGCCCCCACTACCCTCCCCCAACAGAGTCTTGACTTTGGGGAGAAGCTGCTCACTGCTCCCAGCCTGGGGTCCCAGAGGATACATTTTGGGGAGAGGACGGGGGGGGCTGGCTTTCCCTATGGATCTTGGTGTCAATAAAGCGTGCTAGGAAGCCAGGCCTCCAGAAGTCATTCAGGAGCGCGGAGCAGGGGCTGGAGAAGAGGCTTCAGGACCTGCAGGACCCTCCCTGCCAGGCTTCGCTGACCTCATCGCTTGCCCACTTAGAGGCACTTCCCTTTGTGAACCTGGACTTTGGGCAGCCAGACCAGGCGCTTGCAGAGCAGAGGCAGGAATCCTGAGTCCCCAGGACTCCCCTCCACGGACCCCCTGCCCCTGCTGTGTGTTTATCTTGGAAGCCAAGCAGGAGCCCAAGTGGTATGAGGCCAGCCTGGCCCCTTGTCTCCAAGTGTGTGCGGGGGAGGGCAGGGGTCCTCTGCGTTGTCCCTTTTGCCCCCTCAGGCTGTAGACTGACCTTCCTCTGGGTGGGAGCAGGGCTGCTGGACCTAGCCCCTCCCACTTCCTGGGGCCTCAGGCAGCCCTCTCCCCATGCAGCTGTTCCCGATACAGAGGTAGGGTGGGCTCTGTGTGGTCCCCACCCTTTGCTGGCCCCTGGCCTTGCATTGTCTCTTCTCCCTCCACTCTCCAAGGCCCCAGAGCTCAGGACCCACCAGAGGGAGCCCCACCCCTCTGTGTGGGTGTGTGAGGCTGGGCTGTCCCAGACTGGGGTTCTGTGGTGGCAGGAGCAAGACCACCCTTGGTGGAACTGCTGGGCCAGACCTAGAGGCAGGGTATGGGCACTGCTACCATTGGTCTCTCCTCTAGGGCCATCTGCTGGCCCTTCCTCGGGGTCCCTGTCACCCTGTGAGCACCCGCTCAGACTTAATCAGCTGGTGTTGGCTGCTGCCTTGTCTGTGAAAGGGGGCTCTTAGAGACTGAAGCACTTTCCTACCTTCCTCTTCCCCCATACCCCATAACCCGATGCTACAGAGGTGCCCCCAGTGGGGAAAACCTGGAACCTCTGCCAGGGGACCCTCCACCCCACGTCCAGCTGGAACTTGGCCTCTGCCCCAGGACGGGGAGAAGGCGCACTCTGAGCAGCAGGATTGGCTGAGAACGAGCAGGGCCATCGCCCACTCTGGTGTGGCCAGCGCAGACCCGGGAGAGGCAGAGCCCTGGGACTGATGGCCAGGGCACAGGGGTGCAGGGCCACTGCAGTGGTCCCTGGCGTCAGGGAAGGAGCCTGAACACCTATATCGAGCACTTGACCCTCTTCCTGGGGACTATGGGGAACGGAGCCCTGCCCAGACACAGACCCACACCCCTGCGCCGTGAACGTGGAGAGAGCGCCCACACACCAGGGCTGTTTCCCTTGGCCACTCACGGTGCTCACAGACGTCCTTGTTTGGAGAATGAGGGCAGGTGCTGGGCTGAGTGCTGCTGGCAGGCCGCAGGGCGTGGGTAGAGGCACCTGGGCCCGTTCGGTTGTAACTATGTCCGTTTCAGGGAATTGTTTATTTAGGGCAAGTGATTTTCCACTAATAGCAGAACACTCTCTAACACAGGAACCCAAGTAAAGAAGCGTGGAGAGAAGGGAGCTCTGGGGTGGGGGCGTGGTTGTGGGGTCTGCTGCTCTGGGCCCTGGCAGCATGGGGACAAGAGGTTCAGGCCGGGGTGTGCCTGGAGGACCTGAGTTCCTGCACAAAAGGTTCCTGTTAGACACTGGATTCCACGTTCTCACCTGCATCCCTTCTAATCCCTGTGGTCCACCTGGAGCTTGCCAGGTGGGGTCTGCGGAGATGGCCTTGCTAGGTCAGCAGCAGGGTAGGCATGGGCTAACTGCCTGCCTGGGGCCCGAGATGCAGTCGTGGAGACCTGCCAGGTAGGGCAGAGGCCAACCACAGACACATCCGTTACATCAGCGCTATACTCACTGCCCTCAGTGATCACTGGGACCGTTTTGGGAAGCTCTGTCTTCCTCGGAAGGTGTCTTAAGCACAAATATTTGCTGAGGTATAAATGACTACCAGGGGTCGCTGTGCTCCGCCCAGCGTGGCTGTCACCTCCTCTCCCCTCTGTGCGGGTTTGCAGCGTCTGGCTGCCAGTAGCAGTGGCTGTGGTGGGCACCAGCGGCTCAGGGGGAGCGGGGAGGAAGTAGTGTGACCTCTTCACCTTCCAGGTGGGGAGCAGAGCGGAGCCTCAGGGTGCTGTTCTGCCCACACCTTTGCAAAGGCCCGTTGTCACTCAGCAGGAAGGCGCCGTATCCTCCTTGCCTACTGGCGTCACTGGGAGGAATACGCCAGTGGCAGGTGCTGTTACCCCCAGATCAAGGCGGGAGACCTGGGGCCACGGGAGGCCTCACTGGCTTCCCCAGTGATAGCCCCTCCTGGGGTGGACAGAGGGGTGGTGCCGTCCCGGTGAGAGACCTGTGTGGGCATGTCCAGGAGGCTGGGTGGGGTGGGAGGAGCTTGGGGGACCCTTCCTATGCTCCACCCATCAGGTTGTGCCCCAGAGTGGCTCAGCACAGGTGCTGCCCCTGCAGGCCATGGCTTATGACTCTGGAAAGGGCTGGTGTCCTTCACAGCAGCTCAGGGCCAACCCATGCGATGCGGAAGGATGTCTGGGGCAGAACAGAGATGGCAGGAAGACAGCTACATAACACCGAAATTCACAGGCACCCCAAGGACCAGGCCCTGGCCGCAGATCTTTGCAGGACCCACCATGACACAGAAAGACAGGGGAGACCTTGTCTCAAAATACAAAGTCGAAAAGAGCTGGGGTGCAAGGGCTCTGGATTCAATTCTTAGTTCCAGAGAAAGGAAGAAAGAGAGAAAGAGAAAGAAAGGGAAAGGGAAAGAAACAAAAGGAGAGGAAAGGAAAAGAAAAAAGTGCTGCCCGTGAGTCAGTGGGGCCCTCTCGGCCTGGTGGTGTCTCCCCCGAGGACCCCCACGGGCAGCACTGCCTGAGGAGGGGCTGAGGTTGGTCTCCCAGACACGCCTGCTGGCTGAGGCCTGCACTCGTCCCCTCACCGGGAGCTCTGTGCAGACCCTGCCTGCCCTCCTGTCCCTCAGGCCTCACTCGCCTAACGCCTGTCGCTCCTTGAGGGTTCAAGCTGCTGGCACCAGGCCTTGGGCGGGGTGTGCCGCAAGGTGTGGGCCTCAGTCTGTGTCCTCACCTACAGCAGCAGCAGCGTTGAGCCTTGCCTCCTGGGCGCTCGCAAGAGAACTTAGGAGGATGTGGTCAGTGCCCGTGTCCAGGTAGGACAAGGAGGTGGGGAGCTGCTTCCTGTCTGTAAATGGGACCTCTGGACCCCCGAAGCCAGCAGTCTCAGGATACTTGGTTTGCTCAGAACCCCACCTGTCCTGTGTGGAGGCCTGGACCTCTATGCGCGCCTGGGAAGGGGCAGGGAGAAAGCGGACATCCACGTGGGGGGGTGCTGGTCCCAGACCCTGAACGTCAGACACAATGTGGTGACCAGACAGGAAGGGCTGACTGCAGGGGACTTAGCACCACCCCACCCCACCCCACCCCTGGCTGGAGGGTTGAGAGCAAGGTGTGGGCAGCACCTATGGGTGTGTGCGCAGATGGCAGCAGGGAGGAACGCAGTCCTACCTCTCCACAGGGGCCCGCTGGAGGCTGAGGCCTTGGTGGGGCAGGGTGGGCTGTGCTCCCGAACTCGGGCGGCGGGGGCGCAGGTGGCTCAGGCAGGTGATTGTGGGGGTTTTAGCGAGGGGTGCAGGTGGCACTTGGAGGGAGCTCAGGTGGGGACTCAGGTGGGGCCATGTGGGGATAAGGTAGGGCTCAAGGAGAGTTGAAATGGGGTTCAGGTAAGGCCTAGGTAGGCATTTGTGCAAATCACACTTTGCTGTCTTTCACCTGTGCTAGGCAGGGCGATGACAAGCAGTGGGGAGCTCCCCACACGGTCCTCGTTTTGGAAACTGAGGCTCAGAGGTGGAGTGATCACCCTTTGCCTGTGGCTGGTCTGGGGTCAGGATTGGGGTTCAGAGTGACCAGGGCATCCTCCCTCCAGTCCTAAGAGCCCGCAGGGGCCAGGAAGGTGTGTCCCTGGCCTTCCCTCCTTCTGGCACATGTGTTGTCTGTGGTGCTCCGCCCACCCTGGGCTGCCCTTCACCCATGTGGTCATGGTCTGCCCACTTCTGGGACGCCCACCCCTCCTGGAGCCCAGCCCGGAAAGGGGCAGAGCGGGTGTGTTGGTAGCATGTTACCCCCATGTTTGGAGCTCATGAGACCCCCACACCAGGCCGAGAGTGCAGCTTGGGGCTCCCTGCATGCAGTGAGCACTGGGTGAGGGGCAGCTCTGGCAGTGGGCAGTAAAGCCAGCATCCAGGGAGAGGCGTTGCTGGCTTGGGTGTCTGCAGGGATGGGATGTGCTCTGTGGGACCCTATGTTGTTCTGCTAGGGCTAGGGCAGCATCAGCTAGGGGATGCATGGGGAAGAGAGACTCCTGGCATTCTGCTGGCTTGGAGCTGGAGACGGCCAGGCTGGATGGATGCGAACTCCACTCAGCAACAAGAGCAGAGAGGCTGTGATCTAAAGACGGAGCCCTGGCTGCAGAGTGGGTCTCATCGTCCCGATTTTACAGACAGAGCGGCAGGAGCAGTCAGTTCAGACCACAGCCTGTGCAGCAGCAGCAGCGGCGAGGCTCTCCCCAGCCTTTGCAGCCTGCCCTGTGTCCATGGCGGGAGGAGCAGCTGCCTTCAGTCCCTTGGGGATGTCAATGAGCTGCGGAACGAGGGTGACTTTCTCCTTCCCCAACCCGTTCTGGCTGTCTGCGCTGCATGTCAGCCCTGAGTGCTGGGTCGGACAGCGATCCACCAGTGAAGGGCTGGCCAGCTCGGACCCCTTGCCCTGAGTTGCACTCTGTCCAGGGAAGGTGGCCCCGCAATCTGGGTGAAGGCCAGAGAGCTCAGGAGGGTGGTTTGCCTCTCTCGCCCTCCCTGCCTCCCCTTGGGGCAACACTGTGTTCCCCCTGTCCTGGGGCCTGTCAGCTGTGCCCAGCACGCAGGGGACTTTGCTCTGAGCTGCACAGAGGCCATGCTTCTGATAATTTAAGGGACTGTTTCCTCCCTTCATCTACTGCTAAATATGCTTTATCCTGCTCAAAGGCCCCAGCTTAGTGCCTGGGTGGACTAACTCCATAAGCACTGCCCCTCGGGCAGGGCAGGTCTCTCCAGGCCCCTCCTTCCCTGGCCATCAGTCAGCCCCGTGTGGGACCCATGGAGTGGGGCCTATTTCTGAGTGCTCATGGCTAGGGACGTGGAAAACAGGCAAAAATTACAGCCTCCCCTGCCTTTTGTTTACATGAAATCCCTGTAACTTATAAGTAATCTTATATATCGTACAACGCAGTGACATTCATTATGTTCTCAATATTATGTAACCATCGCCACGACCTAGTTTCAAAAGCTTTCATCACCCCAGAAAACTACCTGGTGCTCCCTCACTGTGGCTTTGCGGCTCCTGGTGCCCCATCCTACGAGTCTATGACCCAGGGACCTCAGGTGAGCGGGTCTTACAGGACTCGTCTTTTGGGGCTGGCTTATTCCTCCAGCACTGGGAAGGGTAGTGAATAATCACAGGTGACTGAGCCTGCTATGCAGACTGATTGTGTGTGTGTGTGTGTGTGTGCGTGTGTGTGTGCACGTATGCATGTGTGTACCACATTTTGTTCATCCATCAGTCCCCGGATGCCTGGCTGCTCCGCCCTCTGATGGTCGGGACGGTGCCATTCTTTGTGCCCCAGGGTTTTGGTTCTTTGGCGCTATGTCTAGGAGTGGTACTGGTTCAGCTTTTGGGGAGCCACCTATCTTCTGCAGCCCCCTCTCAAGGGTGGCATGCGGGTTTCACTGCCGACTGCACTGCACACCATGCTTTCCCCACGAGCTCGGGTCTCGCCTCCAGCTGCAGAGGAGGCCGAGCCTCAGTGGGCCCTGGGTCCTCACCCATGCTGGGCGAGGGGCCGGAGGCTGAGCTTCCCGTGCTGTTCCACGGGGACCTCTGCTCTCCTGTCTGTGAGTGGGGGCCGGAAAGAAGGACGCTTGACCCCTCGTGGGCTGTCACGCTCAGCCCTCCCTTGCTTCCTGGTCTCGGGTGGAGAATTGCAGCGTGGTGGGAATGTGACACTGTGACGGATTCCCACAACCAGCAACGTGACTCCCACTTTGCACACTTGTACAGGCTGGGGGTCAGGGGGCTCCCCTTTGTCGGCTCCTTGAATTGCCATGGCGATTCAGCACACCCAGCTAGTTGCCACCATCAATGGGCTGACGTCGCGGCCTCACCATTGACCCAGTCCACTGGGCCTTGGGCTTCCTCGGCTTCTCCCAGGGTCCCTGACCACACCCCCGGCTGCCCGGCATCTAGTGGTCACCTCCCCAGGGCCGCTGTGGGCCAAGGCAGCTTCCCAGACGTCCTTGCTGCTGCCGACTTGATAGTTCCCAGGAGGCCTGGCTGCGCCTCAGTGCTGGGCCCCTGCTGGTGTCTGGGTTTCCTCACGACCACCCTGGGGCTGTGGAGGTGAAGAGCCCTTCGCATCTTCTCTTGAGAAACGTGGAAGACTTCGGCTCCTCTGGGAGCTCAGCCAGCCAGCAGCTCCTGAACACCCTGCTGCGCTGCTCGTGCGTCCTGGAGATGATGCAGGTTGGCTCCAACACCCAGAGCCCAGGTGAAGGGCGTCCCTCCTGGCACCTGTGAACTGGCGGAGTCTGGCTCCATGGAGGGGCCAGGCCCCGAATGAGGACAGTGGGGACAAGCCGATGACACTGCAAGGTGGCCCCAGCTCTTGGAGAAGGGCAGCGAGGTGTGGCTGACCTCCTGAGGGGGCGTAGTTAGTGCGCTGGCTCTCAGTCCCCACGTGATGTCTCCCTGGGGCCTCCCTGGGCCACCGTGGAGAATGTGCTGGGGCTGGGGAAGGGGAGCAGGAGGGCAGGAGGAGG
>RJWT010031260.1:0-14422 GCA_004365215.1 Cuniculus paca | reverse complement strand
GCCCTCAGAGGTCCAACTATCCTTTTTTCCTGAAAACAGGACCTACTCAGAAAATAATCAGCCTCAACAACTGGAGATCAAAAATGTCACTGTCAATCTGCCTATCCTTGCCTTAGCTGCCATCACTATTCTTTTGCTCATGGCTGTTGTGTAAGGCAAGTAAAGCAAGGGTAGGTTGATTGGTCTTGGCATTTTTGATTTCTAGTTTTCAAGGCTGCTTATTTTCCAGCAAGGTGTTTTTTTGTTTGTTTGCCTTGTGTTTTGCTTTGTTTTGTTTTGTTTTGTTTTGGGGGAAACATGGTAGCCAAAGGAGAAACAGTATCCTTCCAGTTTATCCCGATAATAAAAACATTGTCAATTGCTTTGTTTAAAAAAATACACATAGAAATCTCTTTTTCAGCATTTAGGAGAAAAAAGAAGAAACTTTAGAGAGCTTTAAACATAAGTATATATTTTGTTATCTATTATCTCCAGCTCTACTTTTGCGTACTCAGAAACACTTGAGTTGACCTTAATTAAATATTTCCTTTGTTTTGCTTAGACCCTTTGGGACATGTTTTTAAATCATCTGAATTTATATTGGAAGAAACAGGGTGGAAAAGCTATCCTGAC
The DNA here is from genome assembly GCA_004365215.1 of Cuniculus paca. Lineage (NCBI taxonomy): Eukaryota > Metazoa > Chordata > Mammalia > Rodentia > Cuniculidae > Cuniculus > Cuniculus paca. The sequence continues at coordinate 13,810 of RJWT010031260.1, read as the reverse complement.
TTAGAAGGGAGAAAAGGATGAGAGCCAGATATTCACTAAAATTGGAGCTTTAGCTCTTATTCTTAAGAGTGAGATTTCCTGGTGCCCATGAGGTCAGTTGAAGAATAAAATTGTGGAAAAAACATGACTGATCCATGGTAAGCTGAATGAATATCTGAGATAATATCTCACAAATGATATTTAGAGATAAAAGGACATGTATATGAGGAGTGCAAATGAGACTTTGTACACAAAATGGAATAGGCTAGGATCGGTGGCTATTCAAAGAGGAGACCAAGTTGTCAATAGTTATTTTATTTTTTTAACACAGAATCTTGCTATACAGTTCATGCTGACCTTGAACTCACTATGTAGCTCAGACTGGCCTCAATCTCACAGTGATCCTCCTGCCTCAGCCTCCTGAGTGCTGGGATTACAGGTATCTGCCATCACACCCAACAGTTATTTTATTTTTAGAGTAAGTGAACAAAATACTGGGGAGAACAAAATCATAGTGGCAAAAAAGCAAAGTAAACTCTAGATCTGTTTTGTGACTGGATTAATAATAGGTACTCTGTTAATTCTCCAATTTGTGTGAACATGGAAAATTCCTTAGGGTCTCACAAGTCATCATTGAGGCACATTTCCCTGAGGCACAGTCCTAAATACACTGTGGTTCATGGCACAAACCCAACCTGATGTGAGCCCACCTCAGTGCAAGCCCACCAAACAGGGCATGACAGGAAAGACAACAATCCTAAACGCAATCCCTTAAATTACTGTACAATACTCTGCAGCATAGGGAAAGGGAGCAGGCAGGCAAACACTGTACTGTTTCTGCGGGTATCCCCAGCTTCCATTAAATTTTCTCATCCAAAAACAAAGTTGCTTACTTTCTGACTGGTTCACTAAGACTATGTTACCAGGATTTGTGATACTGTAGGCTCTTTACAGAAATTCTTTCAAGGTTATTGTTGTCTTGGACAAAGAATTGGATGAAACAGATGAAAAAGGTGTCAAGGTTTCACATTTATTCAATGCAGGAATAGAAGTATGTCCTACACAGTGAGTGCAGGTCGATGAAAGGTAAGAAAAAGGTACACTCTGCAGAACGAGAGTGAGCCACTGAAAGAGATCACATTTACCTTGAGGTTAATGGAGGATGGATTTGTATCTTCCTCATTCTCCAGACTGATGTCAGATTTAGGCAATTTTATCAAAACTTTCTTGATTTTGTGATAGAGGAATTGAAGTTAGCACTTTCTAATTGGTCCCAAGTGCATTGTTTTGCAACTATTTTTCTATGCATGTGTCCCGGGTTTCCATGATTGAAAGTTAGCACCCACTTTTTCAGCTGGCTTTATATGCCCTAATATCCTTCCTCAATCCTCCTCTTTTATCTGTGGTTTGTTTATGCCATGTACATAGCTTTGACTAGTGTCAACAGCAATTTAATTTTTTTTTGAGATAACATGTTTCTATGTAATTTAGGCTGGTCTTGACCTCGCTATATAACCCAGGCTTGCCTCAAACTGTGGTAATTCTCCTGCCTAACCACCCATATTCTTGGATTAACTGTATATAACAGCATATCCAGCCTGAAAACACAAAATAGAAAGTTTCTTAAATAAATCATTAATTTTCAAATTGCCCACTTTCTGAGTAGTGTCATTACACTTCATCCTATCCTGCTCCATTCCACCTGAGATATTAATAATTCCTTTGTTCAACATATCCACACTGTGTACATTATACCACTGTTAGTTTACCTCAGTTATCAAATCAATTGTCTCATGATGTAGCAGTGTTTGTGTAAAAGCAATTCTTACTTTAATAATGTTTCCATAGCATGAGAGTAGTGATGCCAAAGTAACTACAGGTTATAAGACATGAAAATTAACCTTGGCGCTAGGTGACAAAGCTTTAGAGAATATAAAACAATCAGAGCATATATAGGGCTCAGAACTATTGGGAGTTTCAGGCATTCTCTGGGGATCTTGGAATAAATGCCCTAGGGATGAGACTGGTTAGCTTGGGTTCTTCCTTTTAGAAGTAATAGAATTTAATGGTGAAGTACAAAGTTACAGAAAAAAAATAGTTTTAATTGAAAAGTTACAGGGAAGGTAGAAAATAGTTCCAGCTTAGATAGCAGGAGGGTGCATACTCTGACTCAAAGGTTCGAAATTGCCTACCCAAAAAGATGGGAAGACATTTTTTAAGCATTTGTTGGTGGGCTGGAGACTGATTGATCATTATCTCAGTACTGATTTTACAGTATATCAATCCTGGTGTTATAGATCTGGAATTTTATGACTGGGTGATAGTTTTGTTCCCAGGTGAATTGAAGTTCAATATAATGGTTAAAGATAGCTGAATGTTCTTAGAAATTGTCCATTCTAGTGTCTTTAATTTAAAAGGGATGAGATTATAAAAATTCAGAGTTGATCAACTTTATTTTGCCAATATCTAGAAAGGCACTCTCTACATGATTAATATATGTATATGTAGAATTTAGAAGAGATTCAAGTCCTGATTTACAGCAATGAAGTGTACAAAAAGAAAATCAGGTTTGTTGTTTTAGTTACCTATTGGGCTTCTGTAGGTTCAATTGAAGAGTGATAGCTTATAATAAGAATGCCGTTTGAATTCCTGGTTGTCATAGCAGAAAACACAAATCATACTTTCAGTGAGCAGTAGGTATTTTGTTTGCTTCCCCATCCCATTTTTAATCCTTGACTATTATTCTTGTACAAATAATATCAGCTGGGTGTACCAAGTAGATCTCTGCTTATTCCTTAGGAGGATGTCTCTATTTAGTTTGTTTTGAGGACTTGAGGTTCTCCCAGCTCCTCACCAATAGTCTGAACTTCACATATGCCTTGGACCCCATCTGTACATTTAGAGATTATTATCTTATCTTGAAACCACATTCTTGTGTGAATCTTATCTATAGATAATGGTTAAGAAACTGAAGAACAGTAACATCTTTTTTTTTCAAGTAGCTCCCAGCTACCTGTATCAACTTGCTTTTGACTTTCTGCTTAATATTATGACTATGCCATAGATAAGAAAGTGACTATTATAGTGGTCTTTATTCAAACACTTGTTTCATTTTCTTTTCACTCTAGGACAATTATGAAAGTTCTTATACAGTAAGCATCTTCTATGTGATATGTATTAAAACTGTTTCATAGCTGAGTAATACTTTTTATGCACAGGATTCATCTAATGTTTTCAAAACCATTTATACAGCAGCAAAATAAGGAGGCTGATATAAGTCAAGTTTTTTCACTTAAAAATTCCTATATCATTCAATTTTAGTGCCACAAAAATTACCTAAGGTTAAAAAAAATCAGCTCACAAATTCAATGAAGAAGCAAATAGCAAGAATAATTTTTGATTTATGTCACATGAAGCTATGCATAAGCAGTTTGTATTTTGCATAAGACAGAATAAATAGCTATTGGTTCTTCTCAACCAAGGTTTAATTTTTATTATCGTGTAGTGGTTATTCAGACACTGATATAGTTAATCAATTGTAGATAGAAAAAAATCATATGTTCCATTGTGCATTTCTTGATGGATTTTTAAAAATTTTTCTTAATTAAATACTACTTATTTGTGCTTTGCATAATATATTGACCTTTACTGGTTTTAACTATCAACATCAATGTTTTGTTGAACTAAATTTAAATTAGTTTCACTCTATATGACTATTTATGAGTTAAAAGTATTCTCTGTGGTTGTTATCAAAATCACCTATAATATGTTCAGCCAAGGAGGCTAATGAGGGACAAACTCTAGTGATTAAAATATGTGCTTCAGACTGGGTATCAGATTTCCCTAAAGTAATTTTTTTCTGTATACTTGAATATGAAAACAGAATTTTAAAGAGAAGTGTAAAACTTAAATTTTTTTTGTAATATAAGGCCATTCTTTGTATCCACAATTGATACTGCATCCAACTACAGTGACAGCCAAGTAAACATAAGTTTTCTTAAAAATTCTATAATTCTAAATAGAAGCATTTATTCTTATGATTTTTCTAGAACTCTTCATCAAAATATACACTGATTTCCTGGTGTTTTTTAAGAGGTGTCCTGGTGTCTTTCTCATAAGAAAAAAAACCTATTGAGATAAAATCTAATTTTGGATGAATTTAAACCTGTTTTGTAAATTGTATTTGCAAAATGATAAATAATTTATACACTCTCTCCCATGAAGGACTCTCAATTTCAGCTCAAACAGGTAAGGACTTTGGAAATTGTCATTCCTGCCCCAACATTAAAGTAAGCTAGATAAATACTTTTCTTGTACACGTGATAGAACTGTGATCACAGGACAAACTAAGTTTGCAATATTTCAATATACAAGTGACTCAAAGTATCAAGCCAAGATCAGATTACCTACCAAATGTTTTTTTAATATATTTATAATTTATTCTACCCAACAACAATAGAAGATCCATTATTCTCAATTTTGTATAGAACATTCAGGAAGATAAAACTCATTTTGGACCATTGAACATGCCATGACACATTTATTAAGAAGAACATACACAAAAATTAAGCTATCAAACACAATGAAATTAAACTTGTCATCAATAACAGAATTGTAATTGAAGATACTGACATATTTAGAAATTAAGCAGCACACTTCTACAATATACACAGGTCAAAAAATTAGTTTTGAGAGCTAAAAATGAAATGTAAAATGAAATTACAATAAAAATACAAAAAGGAAGTGAAAACACATACTCTTTGATGGATGCAGTAAATTCAACAGAGGGGAACTTATAGCAGTAAATGCAAGTATTAGAAAAAATAACTGAAATCAATACCTGAGCTTGTACCTTAGGAATCCACAGGAGGAAAACAATTTAAGCCAAAGAAAAGGAGAAAAACTCAACAAGATTTGAAGCCAAAGTCAATGATTTGAAAATAGGAAAATGAAAGAGTTAATAAAGCCAAAAACAAATTTTCCAGAAGGATCAATAAAATTGGTAAATTTCTACCTAAATTAGTCAAGACAAAAATAGAGAAGAAAAAATTATCAACATGAAATGAAAAAAAAGGTCCCAGTACAACATATTGTTTGCATAATAAAATAATAATAGGTAATAGTATATATTTTATTTATATCCATAATTTGACAATATAGATGAGTAAATTCTCCAGATGGCCAATATTAAATCTCATCCAAAGAAAAACTAATGAGCAGAATAAATTTATGTGTATTTTAAAAATTAAATCCATAGTCACTGACTTTCTGAAAATGCCCACCAACCTCAGATAGTTTCACTTGTAAATTTTGTCAAGCATTTTAAGAAAAAACGATAGTCACAATATATTGTAGAAAAAGGTATTATTTCTTAACTTATTCTGTAAGGTCATGGCAATTGTAATACTGAATCCAGAGAAAGGTATTACAAGAAATAATGCAGAACAATATTTTTCATGGACACAGGAATAAAATTATCTGCAAATATTAACAAATCCAACCCAATTATTTATAAAGAAGTCATAAACTATGTCTAAAAGAAGTTTTCCATGTGTGCAAAACACAATAATTACTGTAACTTCATGTTTGATATTTAACAGCTGACAGTTTTTAAGACTCATTCTTTCCCAAATATTCCAGTTTTATTCAGCATGATCATAATGTTTTTTTCACATTAATCCTCATGAAAATTGTCACTTAAAATAACACTTCTTAAACTTTTTTATTTCATTTTTCTTTCTCCACTTTACAAGAGACAAAACCTTGAAATAATCAATGTACTTTTGTTAGTTTTTCTGCTTTTTTCTATTTTTCTCTGTCTATAAAAATCAACCTCTATTCTTAGGACATTTTAAGCCTAACTCTTTTTCATGAAATGAAATTGTGCCTGATTATAGAATGGTAAAATAAAATCAGTTCAACAACAACAAAACACTAACCCTTTCTTTTTCCTTCTATTCCATAGACAGACCAGCTAATGAGAAATACAATTTTCTCCTTTCTTTGGTGCCAGCAAGAGGTTCAAATTATTCATGTTTCTTTCTTTTATAAGTTTTCATTCAATCCATTTTTGAATTTATATGGTATAACATAGAAAAATACATAAATAAACATTTTCTTACCATGGTAAGTGTATGGAATGACATATGTCTCAACATCTGAACTAATTTTTTGGTAACACATTCTTATCTGTAGAATTACCACACATCATGCCTCAAAATTCAGAAATTAATGTATGTTATTTACCATGCTAACAGACTGGAAAAGAAAAAGTGTTGTCAGTGATACAGAAAAAAATGTATTTGAAGATATCTAATGCTTAATTATGATTAAAAATTATCAACAAACTACATAAAAAGGTTAACTTCCTTAGACTGACAGGAAACTTTACAAAATACTTTAATAACAACACGGTGAGAAAATAGATATTTTTCTCCTAAGAATGAGAGCAAGGCTTTTACAATTATTCTTTCACATCATACTTTAAGTCTTAGCTAGATCAGTAAGACAAAAAAATAAAAAAAAACACAAAATAAATCAAATAGTGATAGGGAGGTGAGAACTACAAATATTTTAGACATGAAAGAAATGTATACATAGAAAATTCTTATGAACCAACAACAGCAATAAACTGGTTGAAGTTAATAAGCAAGGTCACATGTTATAAAGTTAATACACAAGTCAATTTCTTTTCAAAATAGCTGTTCATACCATCACACATAATAAAATCAATTCTTCTGGTTGGGGATCTAGCTCAGTGGCCTAAGTGCCTGCCTGGCAAGTGAGAGGTCATGAGTTCAATCCCCAGTGCAATAAAATAAAATAAAATAAAATAAAATAAAATAAAATAAAATCAATTCTTCTAAATTCTTTAGGAGAAATTCTAGGCATGTATAAGCCTATACATGGGCATCTATCCAGCTATTTTGAAGAAAATGAGACATTATGGTAGCCATTGCTAATTTACTATTATCTTGTTTTGAAGTCCTATAATGCTTTTGTTCTTTTGTTTTGATTGGTTTTATTGCATTGTGTTTTATTTGATTTTACTATGTGTGATAGTATGGATAATGGTTTTGAAGAAAACTAGATATTATAGTAACCATTGTTCATCTTCTGTTATCTTGTTTTGAAGTCCTGTAATGATTTCATTATTCATTTGATAGGTTTTAGTCTGTTTTCTATGATTTGATTTCAATATGTGTGAAGGTGTGGACAGCTATTTTGAAGAAAACAAGAGACATTACGGTAGCAATTGTTGATTTCCTATTGTCTGGTTTTGAAGTCTCGTAATGCTTTCATGCTTTTGTATTGATTGGTTTTATACTATTTTGTTTTCTTTAAATGTATTGTGTGTGAAGGTATGGACAACTATTTAGATGAAAACAAGAGACATTATGGTAGCCCCTGTTGATTTCCTGTTGTCATGTTTTGAAGTCGTGTGTTTCTTGCATTGTTCTGTTCTTATCTAGTTTGTTCTGTTTTGTTTTGTTTTGTTTTGTTTTATTCTCTTTAAAATAAAACAAGTCAATTGCTTTTTATATGCTCATAATGAATAATTAGAACTAGAAATTTGAAAACAAATATAATTTAAAATTGAAACAACCCTCAAATAAAATACTTAGAGCATCTAACATAATGCATGTAGATTCTCTCTCTCTCTCTCTCTCTCTCTTTTGGTACTAGAGATTGAACTCATGACCTCACACTTACCAGGCAAGCACTTGAGCCAATCAGCTAAACTCCTGGCCTGCATGTAGCTTCTATATGTAGAAACTGTTTCAACTTTGTAAACAGTGTGGTCTCAATCAAATTTCCATTTAGCTATTTTATTATTATCAAACAGAGTATAAAGTTTATATTAAAAAATCAAAGACTTAAGATCACCAACACATTACTGAAGAAGAAGAATCAAGTTGAAAGACACACTAACAAGTTTCAAGACTTATTAAAAGGCTACTGTAAGCAAGATGCAAGATGGAATAATATTGACAGGAGAATACCCACATATATCAACTCATCAGAATGGAATCCCAGAAATAGATTCACACAATGATAGTCAGTTGGTCTTTTACAGAAAACACAGATAATTAATTTAAAAAGTAAGTTTTTTCAATAAATGTTCCTGGAAAAACATGGATTTCTAGACAAGCAAACAAAGAAATTCAGACACAGAACAAAATAACATAAGTGAAAGGATCATTGTGTTAAATATAATTGTAAAATGATAGATTTTCTTGAAGAAAATATAGGAGGAAATTTCTAGGACCTTGGATTTGTTGACAAATTTTAAGATTTAACACTTAATGGAAACACTGACATCAAAATTTTCTGCTCTATTAAAAACCCTGTCAAGAAAACAGTATTATAAAATGCAAAACATTCAATAAAAGATAAAAAGATTATCTGAACAGACATTCTGTCAGAGATGTGTGAAAAATAAGTATATTAAAATGTTTCAACAACATCTATTAATGAATTGCAAATTAAAACAATGAGATTCCATTGCATTCTTATGAAAATAGTTAAAATATCAAAACTGTCAATACTAATTGACAGCAAGTACTTAGAAGGATAAAAATTGCACTTTTTTATGGGGAAATGTAAAATTTTATAGTCACCTGGGGAACCAGCTCGGCATTGTTTCCTAAAACTATGAATAATTTTAAAATAAGATTCAGGTAATACACTTCAATTCCAAGTTGATTTGGTAAATGATGTGCACAATATTTTCTCATAAATGGTTATAGTAACTTTATTCATTATCACCAAAAACTGAGAGCTAAGAAAAGATTTCTTAGGCTGGTGAATTAACAACTCCATGCATCTCTGTATTGGAGTATTTTTCTACAACAAACATAATGAGCTATCAATGAGTGAAAAAAAAATGAGGAAATCTTACATATACATTAGTAAGTGATAGAATTCAGTCAAACAAAGCTACATACTGTGTGATTACAATTTTATGACATTCTGAAAAGTGCAGAACCATAGATATGCTAAGAAAAACCTACGGCTATTAGAAAATTGTAGGTGAGGGTTGATTAGATGAAGCACAGGAATTTTTAGGCAATGAAATCATTTTTTTATTATTGTGATGGTGGATGCAAAATATTAAGTATTTATCAAAATCAATACAACTTCCTAGCACAATATACAGTCTTTACTATATGCATTCCAGGATTGATTAAACAATATGATTAAAGAATCTAAAAGTATTACAAATGTACTTGAAAACATCACATAAAAGCATGGGGGAATAAATCAGTGACCTAATTAAATGAAAATGAGTTGAATCTGTGAGACAAAAGGCAAAGAAACTAAATGTAAGATACTCAATGAAGATATTCCAAAACAAGATATGCACTGTCAATTCTGATACTGCAATACATATATTCCATATTGAACAATTAAGTAAATGTATGGTGGTAATTATTTTTCTCACTGCTGATGTGGAAATTTATAGATAAGCAAGAAAGGAGTTTAAAATAATTAAAGGGTTAAGAAATAAATTAAAGCTGGTTATATCACTAGTTAATATAGGTACATGTGAATACATACACAAATGTTTATAAATATATACATTGCAATATAATTATATGAACATATATGACATCTCCTAGAACCTATAATTAACAATAATCTTGTATCAGTGAACACATGCAGGTTTTTCATTCTAAAACCATTACCTAATAAAAGTACGAAGGTTTCTTAGAGAAAAACGGTGATTCTTGGACTGAAACAGGAAATGTATAAGATGATCCCGAAAAATGTTTTAGTGTCTGAAAATAAAAAAAGTTTGAAAGAGAGCTAGAGAAACTTAAAAGGGAAAAAAGGAAGGATATAAAAGCAAAGAGACAAAGAAAGAAAATAAGGAAAAGGAAGAAATGAAGGATGAAAAGTACTGTACTGATTGGAGGTGTATTAAAGGTGTTCTACAGTCAACTGAAAGCTCTCAACAGGTAAACCTGGAAGATTCTGTGAAAGAAAATGGAGTACTGTATTATACCTCAAAATGTAAAACAAAAATTCACAAGTCCATACTAACATAAATTATCAAATAAATAAGCAAATAGGGCACAAGAATCAACTTTTCACCCAGAAGAATTCCAAAAAATTTATGTAAATTTGCTACCCTTAAGGACATAGAGGATTATTCTTCATCCTATAGTGTAGGCTACACACAGCGACTATCTTACAAACATTACAATACAGAAACAGAGACCAAAAATAAACATAACTTTACAGTGGAAAAATATGGAGGCAGTGGCATCATAGATTGGATCCTTAAACACAAAAATGGTATGAGAAAATAACTAAAAAAGTCTGAACTAAAATTAGATTGACATTCTGTTAATAAATTCTTAGTAAAATCCTCAACATCAGTTTTTTTTTCTATTTGTTTTAAAGAAAATAGGAGAAAACAAAACAAAACAGAACAGAATAAGGCTAATCATTACAGAACGGTGAAAGTGATACAGTACTTCAAAACAAGATAATTGGAAATCAACAATGGCTACCATAATGTCTCTTATTTTCTTCAAAATAGCTGTCTATACCATCAGACATAATAAAATCAAACAGAAAGGGAACAGAATAATACTAATCAAAACAAAAGACTGAAGTCACTATAGGACTTCAAAACAAGATATTAGGAAATCAACAATGACTACTTCAAAGATAACAGGATGTATTACCATCAAGATCAGTTTTTAATTTAAACAAATGTACCACTTTGCTATGACTTATATGTAGATGTCACCCAAAAGCCTCAGGCAAGTTTTTCAGAGGTGACTGGATCTTGAATGTGTGATTCTGGAATTATGTGTGTATTCTTTGTATCAAGGTTGTGTGAATGCTAGATTAGTCCACTGATTGGTTTAGTATAGTTCTGGGTAAATTTAAGGGTGCCTCATCCTGGATGTGAGTGCTATAACCTGATAGCCTGAATGGAATACAAGGGACATAAAGAGGGTTGCTGCTTGTTGCTTGCTGCTTGCTACTACACTGCTTTGCTTCCTTTCTGCCTTCTGTTCTCTATGAACTGTTTCTCATCTACAATGCCTTTCTTCCATGCCACTCTACCTTGGAGCCAGCCAACTATTAACTGAAGGTTCTACAAGTAGTGAGTTAAGTGAATCTTTCCTCCTTTAATTTTGGACATCAGTTATTTTGTCTCAGCAATGAGGAAAATTAATCAAGGCACACTCTAATGTAAAATTACTATATAAGAATACAGGTACGTGGTACATAGCTACTCCCTGTACTATCTTTATCCTATTTGAAAAAAAAATTGTGAGTCTAAAAGTATTCCAACTTATGTTATGCTTTTTTAAAAAAAGAAAAAAGAGTCTATTTCCAAAGAACAAAATAAAATCCTCTAAGGATATGAAAATAGTCAGATTTAGAAACTTGAAATGACAACAATCAAGTAACTAAATGCATTCTGCATTGGTTTGCCATAGTAAGGAAGTTTGAAGTAAAAGTCACAGGAAAAGAAATCACAGATGTTCATGTTTGTCAATATTTCTCCAATTCACTAACTACAGTTGGCATAATCTGGCTGCTGCCAATGTCAAATGATGCCATATCTCATAAATGAAAATAACGAGTGCTTATTCTCTAACAAAATAGAGCATCTGTATTAAATAATAATTAAATATTTTTTATATTAGGAGCAGTAGTTATTACCCCATAAAATGTCATTTTTATTCTGCTTTTCTTAATCTGGAATCAGTCACCAGTACATATCTTCCTGGAATAGGAAATGAGAATGGATATTTATTTATGTAAATGATTTATGTAATTATCATCCTGTTTTATATATATATATATATATATATATATATATATATATATAGAGAGAGAGAGAGAGAGAGAGAGAGAGATCTTTTGAGGACTTTTGCCAGGTTTCTGTGGCTAATAGACCATATATTCTCTGTTTGCCTTATGTGTTTACTGGACTGTGTTATATATGGTATACAAGAGATAAAATGATAAAAACTCATAGGCAAAAAAATACTTTGAGGAAATTCATACAGTTAAGCCTCAATTTGTCTGCCTTTCAAAGAAGACATTCTAGAGAAAGGTTAAGACTAATATTTGACTTCATTATATTTGTGAAAGTACAGTATTTACCTAATAGATATTCATTTTCTTATTTATATACAAATGCCCCTCTACTGTTAATGGTGCTACATCTCAATATAAGCCATCATACAATGAAAAAAATAATGAGTTAAGATATCTAAAAATATACATAAGCAGCAAAATGAAAGATACATACAAACAGGGATGTACATTTTTCTTCAGTGGGAAGAAGATGGAAAGTTGGAAGGAAAGGGCAGGTGATAAAAAAGGAATTAAGATGCATTATAAATATGCACCAACTTTCCACAAGTACTACAAATGTGTATCAATAAAAAAGATGAAAAAGATGGTTTTAGTATACCTATCCTACTTAACATCATAGCTTAGCCTAGGTTACTTTAAATGTGCTTAGAACACTTAAAATAATCTACTGTTGGATAAAATTGTCTAGCGCTTCATTTTTGTGTTGAGTTTTTGGAATCTTAGCTATTATGTGCCCTCCTGTAGTTTTGTTTTATTTTATCTGATCATGGCTAATTGAAGTTTTGTATGGCTCATTTATCAGTATGTCAAATTCTTTTTTCATGCTCTGGAAGTTTTCTTCCATTACTTCTGTGAGCAGGTGATTTTTCTGTCTTTTGTACTATCTTCTGATTTTTTCATTAATTCCAGTCAACATTATGTTATTCTTTGCATCATCCAGCAGCCATAGCTGTTTGATTGATTTTTCATGATCCCGTGCAATTTTTAAGAAGTCTTTCATTCTACGCTTGCTAACTACAAAGTAGTATTCTGGGTCTGGTGTTCGGCCCTCACATTTGTTACTTCTGCTGACTGTATTTTCAATAAAACTTTTAATCTCTTGGATATCTATTTGAATATGTTTCATGGAATTCTGTTCTTTTCTAAGTTGTGCATTCATGATTTCAATTACTTTACTAAATGTCTGTATGCTTTTTTTTTTAATCCGTATCTACTCCAGATTCACTAACAACATCTTTCATTATGGTCATCATCTCTTTATCTGTCTGTGAAATTATTTCTGATTTGCCATTTATAGAGACTCATTCATCTGTTTTCTTACTTCCACTGCTACCATTCCATAAAGTTCCAGTGGGTGACTTTTGATTTTTTTCACCTCAGAGCCCCCTGAATTTTCTTGGGTAAGCTGGAAGTCTAACACTGCATCTTGCTGCAGCTCTTCTCATTGTCCATTTTATTAAAAATTTGTTTTCTGCATTGAAGTTTGTAAATGACTTATGTAGGCAGTTTTATTTCTAATATTGAGAACTCCTTAAGAAATGACTACTTTTCAGAGATGTCTTATAGGTGCATCTCAGTTTGAGTCTGTACCAAGATCTTGCCTCTTCAATTTATTAGGGATGAGATGTTGCTATCTATTCACCATAACACTCAGTTCTGGCCTATTGCATTTTTTATGATCATCAAACTATCTTAGTATTGGCATTCAAGGAAGAACAACTGATCACAATAACTATGTAACCTTGGCTAAAATAGTACAATCAGTAATAACAACAGCATTAAACACTGTCTAGAAAATAAAACTTTGATAATTGTTATTTTGCCACCTTTAACCATTGTTACAAGATTCATATTTATATAACAAAATCTAAAACAAGTTTCAATCAAGTCAAAATATTATATACTGTGTATATTCCCACAATGAAGCAACGTACCCTCAAGAGAAAAACATTTGAAAGGGATAGGTGGAGAAAATAGA
>RJWT010031259.1:0-14420 GCA_004365215.1 Cuniculus paca | reverse complement strand
TTTGACAACGATGCTTCCTTAAAAGAAAGATTTTAAATAATAAATTATAAAACACCTTTTTTATGCCCCCGAACAGCATGAAGGTCAGTCTGGAGTGCCACAGGTTTCCAAGTGTTTGTTACCTGTCTTTTCTCCAAGGGCAGGTATTAAAGGGAGCAAGGCTAAAACAAACCAGCCAACCCTTCCCCAGTTTTCAGCTCATTCTCAAGCTAAGTGCCAATTTTTGGAACATGGTAAAGCTCTCTCAGAGAGCAGGATACCAAGCTGTTACTCCAGTTAGCATTGAAAATGTATCAATTTTTGTGGCCAGCCACACATCTCCCAAGTTTCTTACAAAAACCCAAGGACCACATGCAAGTTCTCAGCTTGGACAACACGACAGGAGCCGGGTGGACAATGGAGCGAGAGGCCCGGCATCTGCAGCGCAGCAAGGCACAAGGCCACTCAGCGCCACGCCAGCCTCTGTCCGCCTAGGCCTAATCACCTTGATGAAGTAAAACAGAATCATCATCGACACAGCTCTAAATGTAACTATAGGCACACAGAATTTTGGCTGGGATGAAAAAGCAAAGCAAAAGAAGGGAGTCATTGGAACCACAGATGCTGGCCAACAGAGGCGAATTTAAATTGTCATTCATTGCTTAGTCTTGGGAAAATTATGAAATTTACAAAAATCTTAATTTTCTCCTTTGCCAGTTGAAAATGGCACCACTACCTACTCCATGGGAATGTTCTGGAAAGTTGAGACTGGGTTAGTTTGCTCAGTGCGGGGCACCTAGTAAGTGCTCAGTAAGTGGTATTCATGTACCAGTAGCTATGATCTTGTATAATCAGTGGCAGCTCATTATCTGTTTAGAAGGTAATACTGTCAAAGCAATTTGGAGAATCAACCTTCTTGTCCAGTCAGAACTCCAGAGCCCCTGGCTAAGGTCTGCACCCGTCGCAGGAACTATGCACTGTCACAGTGTGAAGTCACACAGCCCTGACCAATCTGCAGGCATGGAAACACACCTCTAGCCCTCCACACAGCCTGCCGAACAAGAGATCGGCTCAGGCTCTTCTGCTTGACTTCCTTTTCCCACCAGCTGCCTGCTTTCAGGACAAAATGCCCTGCAGAGACAGGAGTGCGCTCTGCACGACCAGAGCCAAGCTGCACTTTTCCCAGCAGGATTTCGTCCGTGGAGAACCCGTGTTTTAAATCTGCTCGTCCCTCACTGTTGATATGAGTAGACTGATAGCAGCAGCAAGACCTGTAACAGCAGCCCCTGGAAGCTGTGGTTCCTGTACTGCATTTAGTATCTACTTAGAATTCCACGAGGGATCACTGCTCCACTTTAGAGATGAAGGACACGAAGCTCAGAGAGGTTAAATGGTTTCTCTGAATTCATGTGGCGAGGCTGGGATTCAAACTCACATCCGTGTCTGATTATAATAGCACACCATCTGCGTCAACTCAAAACTTTTTAGCCCAGAGTGCCACAAAAAGGGCACACACACTCATTTTTAATTCACTGTGTAGGCAACTTCTTACAAATGTGTTTTAAAACATAATTTGCTCCCTTTAAAAAGGTTTCGTGCAGCATTGATTATGTACTGATAACTGTTGAAAAGGGGATGATAGGTATAACAAGGTGCATTACATGATTCTACATTTGTATGCTTTGGTTTTTCTATAATAAAAAGATGTTTGCTTTGTTTAGCTTTTTGGAAAGCTGGATAACAAAAGCCCATGATCACTGGGGAAGCTATTTTGACTCTCTAAGGGTGTCACCTACTCAGCAGCTCTAACGCACAATCCCGGCTGGAGTGTGCCGCCTTACCGCACACGATGGGCACACCTGCCCCGGCGTCCCCGGACCTAGGGCAGGACTGGCTGTTACAGCACTGACAGAGAATTTTCCCGGCCTCCACCCACCCATTACAAGCGTCTCCTTGGGTGTGGCAGATCACAGTCCAGGGCAGAAGGCTGCTATGCTAGAGCAGCCAGCTAGGAAATTTTGGGGCAAGTTTTTAGATAAAAAGGGTGGTAAGAAATATTACTTCAAACTTTCAAGAAACAAAGCAGCATCCAAGTCAGGCGTGGTGGTGCACACTTACAATCCCAGCAGTGGGGAGGCTGAGGCAGGATGATTCAGGCAAGTTCAAGACCAGCCTGGGTTACAAAGTGAGTTCAAGGCTAGCCCAAACTGCATAGCAGACCCTGTCTCAAAAAGACAAAAACAAAAAACAAAGAACAAAAAACAAAAAAGCAACATCCAGGTAATTGTTTTGCAGTATTTTATTGGTCTCTCTTTTTGTCATCAAGGACTTCATTTCACCTCCTCCAATCTTTTGTCAGTGTTTTATCCTCTGAGGTAGTTTCTTTATTAAAAACAGAAAATAAAGGGCTCAGAAAAAAAGTGGGCAAACAGGTCCCCCTGACCTGCTTTCCTGCTTTTTCTGTCCCTCCTCACAACACAAACAGGCAGGCTGGACACTACTCCCCTTCCTCCCTAAAGGGAGGTATTGGCCCTGGGGTATCTAACACTGGCTAGAAAAAGTCGGGAACCCTGACGCTGGCCTCACAAGGGAAAGGTGTGTTTTCGCATAACTGAGTTTCCCTTGTTGAAAAGGCCTGGGATATTCTCAGGTTGGGACTGTTTGGCTGATGCTAATTCCACTGTGAAGCTTACATTTGGTCCCACCTTCCTGAAATTAAGAAGCACGATAGGGTCACCCCACATGAAAGATTAAGATGGAACAAACAAGAGCTCCCAAATGAAAAACACGCCAAGTGAAAAGAAAATAAAACAGGCCAAAGGATTAGGTATATAATAGTTCCAAGAAGAATTTAAGTGTGTATATCATTCTGTACACCTTTATCTCATCCACTATAGCCATGAAAAACAGTGCTAAACAGTGGATTACAGATGCAAAAAAGGGCAAAAGTCACTGTACAATTTGTTTGTTCTTTGATGTCAAGACAACTCTTCTTAAACAGGACCTATTTGCTTATCTATAATCAGCCTATGAGCCAACATCTTGAAAAGGAGATAAGAAAATAGTTACCCACGGATGACACAGCACAGCACGAAACTGACTAGCCAAAACCACTCAAGGGCTAGGTACTTTTGCTCAATCAAGAAATTTTAAAAATACATAAACATACGCACACACCCAGCCTAAAATTGTGCGAGAATCCAGAGTAAATGCACAGAAGTAATGGAAGGTATTGTATGCGGTTGGTTGGAAATGGGTCCAAAGGGGTCCGGTGGGCCAGGCTGCGAGATCAGCCTGGGTGGAGAACGGCGCACCACAGGGCCAGGGCCTGCTCTGAACTGAGTGGAGCTGACACTTCACAGGGCAAGTGTGCAGAGAGCTAGGGTGTCTGCTGCCATCTGAACACACAAAGGAATAATATTAAAAAGCCAATGGCCAATGTCCACGCTAAGTTTATTTCATGGAGAACACCCCCTCCCTTAAAAAAACCCCAGAAACTACAGAGTGACTGGCATTTTCCATCTCTCATTCATCGCAGCATATAGGAATCAACAGAAACACATGGAAACATACCCTCACAACCGTTAAATTAGCAGACTTAAAATTAACTCTTGAAGCGGTATTTTGCTATATTTTGATTCAACCTCTATTTACAAATTAAATTGCACTTACAAAGATAGCAACATTTCCATTATGGTAGTATAAGTTATTTTACTGTATTATGGTCTCACATCTGCATATAAAACTTTTAAAGCTGTCTTCAATAAGAATCACTTTATTTTGCAGTACATAATTTATCCACGGAATTTATGAACCAGTTTTCTCTTTTTGTGCTTTTCCGCTCTGTCGTATTGTACAAATGGCACATGCCTTTGGAGTGGACATAGTCTGACAGTGCACTCATTTAAAAAAAAACTTATTCATGAAAAGGTAAAGAGTAAGAAACTATTCGCAGTCAAATCCTTTGGTTCATCATTCAAAAAAATCAACCAACATAATTTACATATTATTGGTAATTCATCTTTTTTGGTTAAAAACAAATCCACCAAGTAGATCGCTGATTAAAATCCAACACTGCTTGAAAAGCACCACATTCCCATGCTCATCTCACTGCTCAAAGACACTACCCTTCATGGCTGGGTCACAGGACACAGGACGCAGTAAGGCACGAGTGGACGGTACAAATAGAAACAAATACTTTAGGACTGGTTGTTTTCCTGCACAAATCCTAAAATACGTACCGTCTTCAAGATAACCAAAGAGAAATACATATTTTTGTTATGAAACACCTATACAAAATTTAAAAATTTACACCATCTGAGCTGCCAAAAAAGGTTAAAAAAGTATCAGTTTTTCCCTGTACACAAAACTACCTCTCATCAGTAGGTTCATGAGAACTTGGGTTCAAAATGTCCCAGTACTGTATGGAAGGAAGGGGAAAAAACGTAAGACAAAAACAAAGGTCAGATGTTTACAGTAGTGTATTCTACCTATCACAAAAAACTGAAATTAAAAAAAAAAAACAAAAAAACGAAACAGGCCAGGAGACCACGAGAATGGCAACTGGATGAGGGCCAAGTAAGGCACTTCCTGGGCGGGAGGGCAGCGCCGACCCGGGACGGCAGGCGACACAGGTGCTGGTGAGGACAGAGGTGCTGCGGCTCTGGGAAGAAGACAGGAGCGTCTAGACAGCAGGGGACACACAGGAGGCAAAACCCGTGCAAGCGAGGGTCTACACAGAAGTGGTCACTCGGTCAAGGGCATGATTGAGCTCGTTTTTGTTTGAGTCCAGTCCTTTAGCAGCCTTCATATCATTCCGTAAATTCTCCACCGTCTTCTTCATGCTCCTCAGCTCTCCTGGGTGCGGGGTGGCTCGCCTCAGAAGTGTTCTCTAAAAACAAAGAGTACAGTAAGTGTTTTGCTTTCATTCCATTATTTTTTCAAAATATGTGGCTCCAAGGAGTTAGCATTCCAAACAAATCTCACAGTCTTAGCAACTGAGAGTTAAACATGGGTGGAAACGCTTTATTCAGAGCTGGGTGCATTTTCCCACTGATCATGGGTAGCTTTTGGCAGGTAAAGGTGCTGCATGTAGCTCACTCATCACAGCAGAAGCCAAAGAACACTTCTGAACTGTGAGATCAGTGTAAAACAAAGTTTCTACAAAGAAAAAAGCTAAAAATTAAGATGTAATTATTGAGTATAGAAGAAGAAAAAGATGAATGAATAATAAATCGTCCTAAATACAGCCATTATAATGTTCTGTGCCCCAAGTGGTCTTGGTTTCCTTCCATCCTTGAGACGCAGGAAGTGAAAAGAAAGGGTAGAATGAGAGGGGGATTTCATCTCTTATCGTTCTGCTGTGGGCGCCACTTTCAACCCCCCAAAGAAAGTTCGTATTCTTTTAAGGAACCACAGTGCTGGAGGTTAAGCAACAAGGTGTGGATGATATTTAAAATTTCGCATCGTTTAGTGTGCCACATGGGCAGCAAGTCACAGCAGAGCTTTTATACCTCTGAAGTCACTCCTGCTGGGATTTCAGGAGGAAGCACCCCTGGCGGATGGAACACTGGGTGAGCGTTATCGAGGCCGAGGAATAATGGGAGACAGTGACCCTCAGACTGGTGTTACAGTGGGCACTGAGGCCACGCTGAGGTTGGAGTCATTTGGTCATCCCTAATGCCCACTGTGCACTCTACTACTGAAAATGCTCCAAGTTCCATCTGGGGACAGCTGACATAACAAAGACCGTGTGCAGTGACTGAAAAACTGTCCTTTGTCTGGGTGTGGCCAGTCCTCCCTCGAAGACCGCTTATGAAAATTCCACTGGGCGCAAGAAATTTCTAAAGCCAAAGTCAACTGGTAGGAAGATGTCAAGCGCGGTCACTGACTCCTGGAGAGTTTTCAACATAACTGAAAGAAGGGTGAGGAATTGCAGTGTTTCCAATCAACTCCCAAGGTTTCCAACTACGAGCACAGGCGTGCAGAGGGTGGGTTAAAAGCAGCCTTGTTATGCGGAAAGAGGTCGGCTGTGTGGGTGCATCAGGACATGAGAGTGCAGCCGGAAGGGGCGCAGAAAGCAGGAAGGGACTTCATTTACAGAAAAAAGGAAAGCCCCAGTTTTAAGGAAACAGAGGGGGGAAGGTGTGAAAACTACTGCAATGGAGAAAAAGCTCCAGAAACTATTCAAATAACAACAAGAAAAGTTCCATTTGCCTTGTTTACATTTTGTGGCACAGACGTTTTCCATGTTTACTTGTATACATCTTCATATACAGAAGTACCTAGTTTTGTTTTCTTAAACAACTTCTAATGCGGGCGGGGGATCTAGCCCAGTGTTTCAAGCACTTGCCTGGTAAGCACGAGGTTGTGAGTTCAATACCCAGCACCAAAAAAAAACAAAAACCAAAACCAAAAAACTTGTAATGCTAACAGCAAAACAGAGCACATCCTATGAGACAACAACAAGTCCTTGCTGAGTGTCATTCTCACTCTTAGAAAGGTTCTATGTGAACTCCCACAGAAGAAAAGAATCTCCATCTCCATACCGTTTCGTTGTCATCTTCATCTTTTTCATCATCCAAAAATCGGATGGCGCTAACTCTGTGCACTGCACGCACACTCCAGGCGTCATCAGCGACATCGTGTACCAGGCTCTCTAGAGCACCGCAACGAGGCAGGTTCTCTGCAGGGACACAGGGCACATCAGCGGGGGACTGCCAAGTGGAGGCTGTGATTTCAGGGCCTGCTACGCAGGTAGCACAGGGACAGCCAGAGGTGCGCCACCAGAAGTGAGGGGGGCAGACACTCTTGCAACCTCTGAGTCCTTGGTTTTCATCAACAGCAAATGTCAAAAACAGCAAAGGGCCTGGGCAGGGCTCCCTTTCTTTTTAACGGCATATAATTCTATTTGAGATCATGGAAAACACCTACTCTATTGATGCATTTCAATAAGAAATCGTTATACACAATCACCGGAAGAGTGTTTTTTCATAGTTCTCTTTTACACAGTAACTTCGCCATTTTTCCTGCAGTGATGTGGCCACACATGTTGGATGCTGGAACTTTCCCTAATGACATTCTACCACTTGTTTTTCTCTTACAGTCTTAAAAACCCACCCAGCGGCTGGGACTGGCAAGGTGGCTTCCAGCTCTGCTGCCTGGGAGCTCTCACTCCCCAAGGGCCCTCAGTTCTACCGGACCGCCTTCTCAAAAAGAGGTATCTAATGGCACCTTCGTGTTAGTGTGAATATTTTCTTTAAGCCACACAGAACAAATACACAGTGACTCGAACTAATTCACTGGTTTGAAGACAGAACACCAGTGATGCTGGCTGCTAACTGTCCACTCGGATTCTAAGAGACTGTTACTCCTCTTAGGAGTGCTAACTATGGTTCAGATCCAAAAGGCTGTGTCCCAAATTTTAAAGCGCTGTGAGCGGCCCTCTTTCTGCAAGGGCATAGGAGAATTTTCCTGAAGGATCCCTGCAGACCCGAGAAAACATAATCATACAGGAGCAGGGGCCACTCACTCCCGAAACTCACCTGGGCAGGTAGGTTCAGAAGGCAGCTGAGGCAGCAAGACACAGGTTAAGATCTCCTCTCCTGTGGTGCGGTCTGTATCAGTCTGGAAGGTGAGCAGAGGCTGGGACTGGTTGTCAGACAGCCACAGCGCCTTCAGCTTCAAGGTGGTCAGGGATAGGGGCAGATGCAGCAACCTGGTGTGAGATCAAAAGGGACATCACTGCCTCAGAGCCCCTCGCTCACAAACTACTTTCTGTCATTAAAAACCAGGAGGAAGTTCACCAAGAGTTCCCGCCATCGGGTTCAAAGTGTGGAAACACTGTTCTGCTTCTAATACAACATGAAATTCAGTCTTTCCCAGTCGAGGCTTCTGCAGGGCTCTGTGGCTGCCTTCATCACCACCAGCACACTCACTGGGGCTCCAGGCTATGGGGCAGAAAACTCAGAATGACAGGATGCACAAGGCCTGAGCCAGGCGCAAAGCAGCAGCGCGGAAGGGCCCGGGAGCAGCAGTTCTTACTCCACAGGTCACAGGAGGGCGGCAGAGGCCGCGGGGCACCTGGCAGGCAGGCATTTGGGGCAGAAGATGCATGCGGGTGGCAGAGAGTTTAAGTAGTGGTCAAAGTACAGACCAAGAACCATTCCACTGACTCCACTGCCTTTGTCTGGGGAGATTATTTCAAGTATTTCCATTTTAAACTTTCATTACCAGTTTTTCTGGATGCTCCCACCTCTCAGACTCCTTGGTGATAATTAAAGTCTACGTCAGATTGTCTCATTTCAAATGAGGTAGTCCACAAGAAAGCACTGTAAAATTTATAATATGACACCTAAAGATTAGCTTTACACTTACCCTTGAAAAGATATTTGTCAGCCTGGCTGCATCTTGTGAAATCTCTAAGGTAAAGACCACTGTGGAAACCATACGTACTTATTACTTCCAAAACATTGCTGTGATGCAGTGGTTCTCAACCAGAGAAGATTTTGCCCCCGTGGGACACTTGGGAACATCTGGATACTGGCTGGGGCAGAGTCTACTGGCAGGTAAAGGCCAGGAACACCGTTCAGAGCCCACAGTGGACGTGCAAGAGCGCACTCAGGAATGCCCAGATGCTCACAGTGCCAGTGGGGAGAACACTGCCCTGGCGAAAACCAACGCTTCATGCTGAAAGCTGTATGAACACCAGCAGTTTTTGGGTTTAGGAAATGAAAGTTACATTTCACCAAGTGTTCTCACTCTAAAGATGCCCCCTTGTCATTAAATTATAGATCAATCATAGAAGTGACTTTACAAGACAGATATACACCTATCTCCATTAGTACATGTTATGGTTTGTATGGTCCCCACAAGCCTCATGTAGTCATGGAAGTGGCCAAGTCTAGTGTTTGTGATTGACTGGTTGTGTAGTGCTGAGATTGGCGTTGTGAGTTCTGTACCCGCCCAGGGGTGGAGCCGACATACAATGTAAGGTCGGAATGGGGGCGTTTTCCTCTTCCTTGAGGTTCGCTCTCGTCGCTTGCAGCCGCCATGAACGGCTGCCCCTCAGCCACACCACCCTGCCTTGGAGCCAGCTGAGTATGGACTGAAACCCCCAAAACTGTAAGCTGAATAAACCTCTCCTTTCTTCGCTTTGGGCGTCAGGTATTTTGTCTCAACAATGAGAGAAAAGTAACTAAGACAGTACATGAGAAGTCTACCTACACCTCACCAATGAACAGTATGTTGTCAGAATTTTGAGTTGACAGAACTTGTGGAAAAAACATTAGATCTCTATTTAGAGATATGAAAAGAGGCTGCACTTCAGTATCGTAAAACTCGTATGAGTAAAATGTAAGCATAAATTGGTTATTACTGTAATATATACAGTTAGAAAAAGGCAAAGAGAGCACCAATGAGGGAACTAAGTGTGGCACAGTAGCAATAGTCTGGAAACATCGCTGGTGTGTCAGGTGTAGCGATGAAAAGACTGCCCTCCCTTGACACTCGGTGCAGTAGAGGCTGGCCCATCCCTCATCTGAACCAAGTGCCACACTGAGAACCTGTCACTGCGGCTCTGCCAGTGTCAGCGCATCCGTGAGCACTGCATCTGCCTGAGTGTGTCCGAGGAGACTAGGTTCTGCACACACAGGGTTTCACCAGCAAGGGCCACAGGGTGGGACATCTGCCCAGTGCCGAAGGAGATGCTCATAGGACAAGGCCGTTCAAGAGAATCACAGGGAAAGCAAATTCTCCCTCAGCTCCCAATCTCCTTACTTGGAAGGTATCTGTGCCTCAGATGGAACAGAAGTCACAAGTGCTACCCAAAGGCTATCACACATATACCCAAACGTAAGGAAATGAAAGATACGTATTTGCTAGTCATTGTGGCAGTGATTTTTTTTTAAAAGAATACCTGTTAGACACTGAAATCTTGGAGTACACCAAATTCTTTTATTTTATGGAACAAAAGGATAATTTCTTTTGAAATTTTTTCCTATTTTTTAAGAGTAGAAGTTAAGTTCTTATCCTTCAGAATGTTTGAAAGTTCAAGTCTTAGGCAAGAAGCGCATGGTCAGCACTGCCTATCTCCATCATGACACCGTGAGAAAGAAACCAAGACTTGGAAACTGGCACAAAGTACAGACATTCCCCGGTGTACCCACAGCCCTCGACTACAAACCGGCTTCAGCTGAATAGTTAAGGTTAAGGAGAAGACTAAGAAGACCACTGCTAGGAGCTTTCAAGGATGACAAGCCAGAGGATAAAGCTACAACAAAGTACTACATGCTGTACAAACAGCTCTTTATTATTAAATTTCAACTCAGATTCATGAGTTGTCTAAAACACCAGTTTTCTGGCAAATAAAGTGCTGCTTCAACAGGGACACTTCTGGCCAAGGTCACACCACACACGAACTCGCCCCCCACTGTCCTGTAGACAGCAGTGGTCCCAGTGGTGGCATAGAGGAAAGAAAAGGCCCTCTCTCTGTGTCCGCTCACAGACTGGCGGCCGTGCCCAGCCTCTGAGTGAGTCACTGTGGCCTGGGGGAAGACACACACATGCACACACACTCTTCTGTTTCTCCGAGGAGAACCACCCCAGCTACAAATCAGAAAACAGGCCAAAAAAAAATTTTTTTTTCCTGTTTTCCAGAGGAGTTAATAATACATTCTTGTTTTATTCTGGTACCTTCTGTGCACTACAGAATAAACAGAATCAACACAAGAACCACAGCCCTGTCT
This sequence comes from Cuniculus paca, assembly GCA_004365215.1. Classification (NCBI taxonomy): domain Eukaryota; kingdom Metazoa; phylum Chordata; class Mammalia; order Rodentia; family Cuniculidae; genus Cuniculus; species Cuniculus paca. The sequence goes on along the minus strand of RJWT010031259.1, from coordinate 3,696 downwards.
GTACACACCTCTATGTTCTATTTAGGACATAGTCCCCAGGAATAAAAAGCCTGTGGTTACTATTTACACCGATGGTACAAGGATGAAAGAAATGAATAACCAAATTGTGAACACCTCGTTTCTAGTTATGTCTGCAATCAATGCAGCCCCAAATGACCTTCCAAATGCCTCAGGACTGCTCCAGAGACTGCTTCATCAAATTATTTAAATACTAAATATGACCTATTGAATCACGTAATATGAAGGTTGAATAATTTTTACAATTTAATCTGCTTGTTGTTCCCTACTAGAAGTTTTTAGTTTTAAACTGTATTTTAAAGTATGTATAAATTGAGAATATAATCATTTAAAAAATCTAACAATACCAAAATCTCTAAAGTGAACTCCCCAGTTCCTGCAGGTCTTGACCCTCCTCTAGGAGAGCTAACAGTGTTTTTGAGCTAAGGTTTTTAGAGTTAGAAAATAAAACTGAGAGTTCCATGCTCCATTGAACACTGGCTTTCTTCTTCGTTTTTTGTCCCTTTGATACTGGGGATTGAACCAGGCGGGGCCTCCGTACTGGGCTACATCCCTAGCCCTTCTTTTTTATCTGGAGGCAGGGTCTGCTAAATGGCCTGGGCTACGCTAACACTGTTTTCACTCAACACCCCGGACTCCTTCCAGGTCACTACCAGGGAAACAGTTCATTTTCTCACTAAATGTCCCACAGTATGGCCATATTGCCGTGTTGCCATTTCACTTTTAGGATCAAGAATTCTTGGAATTCACAGAATTCAAAGGGGCACACGTTTCTCCACTGCCAGTCATGCGTCTCTGGCATTTGGCGCTGTCCACACTGCAGGGACGTCCCCCTCACAGCCCGCTCCGTGTGCGTGGCGGACAGTCCTGCGGAGGGTTAGGAGGAACTCTGCGTTCCGTGCCCACGGGGGCTGAGGCTACAGTATTCCTCTCTTCCATGCTGTCACAGTAGGCTTGACACTTGGCTTCCGAGTGGTACTGGGCAGTCATTCTCGATGTTCGCTCCTATCTGTCCTGCAAAAGCAAGCTTCTGCGCGCTCAGGTGGGCTCTCCCTGGCAGCCACGTGCCAAAAGGCAGGCAGAAACTCAACATTTTTTGTTAGCTTCAGTACTGACACTTTTAAATAAGTAATGATTAAATACTTTAATCTTAAGATTATGCATCTATATTTGCATGGATTATGCATCTATATTTGCATGGATTAACTGGCAGACTTCATTGACTCAGATGACAGCTATGTAATTCAGTTTTTTAATTGGATTGCTCCACCCTGGCTGAAGCATAATAGAAATTAAAATTTCCAGTCTTCTGAGAACAGGAGGTCTTCACTCACGGGAACAGCAGTTTCAGGCACTGGCGCCATCTTTCTGCTCAAGAGCTAACAACGCACACTCACACTCACCTGTGGAGAGAGGCAGGGACTGTCCAGAGTCACTGCACTGGTTGCTCGTACTGGAGGGGAAGGGCAGGAGAAACCCACCTTGCTCTCCCAACAGCTTGTGAGAGGTTTACCCCAGCAGAAATTCAGCGTTCAGCCCAACCCAATCTCGCATTTTCAGCACCTGCTCACTGGTCTTAGGACTCTCTGAAGCTGCCCTGAAAGCACTGACCTTTACAACGACAGCGCACTGAGCCCGACCCACTCCCAGCTCCGGTTTATTTCGGCCTGCTGTCCACAGCCCATTAGCCGAATGAGAAACGGGGGCTGTGCCTGACCTAAGCATCCAGCTCATCAGCACTCTTCACACTGCTGACCGTTACCACGGAAAGCCAAAGATCAGCTTTCTCGGGGTGGACACTTTCTCTGCCATTTAACCACATCATGTTCAACAGCGGTTTTTACATTCTTTTTGGCAATAGAACTGGTGGCGGGAGACATTTTGCTATGCCATGCTACTTCTTCTATAAAACTATTAACATTTTCATAAAGTCATCCACATGAAGGCATCCCAGGGACTGTGAGGGACGAGACGCAGAAACCAGAACAGCGACCCTAGGCAGCTCCTGTGCAGCAGGGTTACAGACACGTGTACAGGCAGCTACCACATGGTGCTGCGAATGCTTCGGCAGGGACTGACCCCGAATGCAGACTCAAAGAGAAGGCCTTCAAAAGCCAGTGAAGCATGGTGACAAAGAACCATAATAGAGGACAGAGCTGGGGCCCCAGAACATGTCAACATCTGGAGTGCTGAAATTGGGTTAGAAGAGCAGAAATCAAGCTATATTCCTCAAGGGTGAGGGACAGACAAATTCCAGAAACTGGTGAAGAGCCCAGGGCTTGGGCAATGGTGTTGCTATGGCCTCAGGGATGCTGTCAGGTAGCTCTTAACTTTTTTTGTTTCTAAATGAATCATTTAGACACATGACATTAGCTGCAGAGCCTCACTCCATTAAAATGTCCCTGTATATACAGTTTTATTTTCAGGGATTCTGAGTCCCCAGTGCAGCCTATCAATCAAGATCCTGGTTAAAATAAGTTTGCCGGGCATGGTGACACATGCCTGTAGTTCCAGTTGCGAGGGACGCTGAGGAGGATCACTTGAGATCAAGAGTTCAAGACCAACCTGGGCAACACAGCCACACCCTGTCCTTAAAAAAGAAAAGTTCAGACTCACCTGAGTGCATTTTGCAGGTAAGGAAACTCCGAGGCCCACTGTGACTTAGAAAGAGCTAGTTACAGAAACTGAGACAGAGCCTAAGAACCCCTCTCTCAGGACGTTCTTTCTCAAATGGTCCTGTCCTTGATGCTCTGGGGAAGCGTCTGCATCAGCTTTACAGCACCCAGCTCTGGTTGGCCCTGACTTTCTCTATGCCACCAGGCTCAACGGTCACCCTCACCTCAAGAGGCCCCGGAACCTGACGGTGCAAAGCATCAGCCCGCTATTCTGCAAGAGAGGAATGGTGAGACCACGAGACACAGAGCACAGCTGGGGCCGCTCGTGCGTTCATCACTCAAGCAGAGCGGCACGCGAGGCCATGCTCACCTGTTCCCAGCCACATCCAGGACGTGAAGTTCTGTTGCCTGTGACACCTCGGCAGGTATCCGAGTCAGTCTGTTGTCTCGCACGCAGAACACAGTGAGGCTACAGCACCCGCCAATCTACAGTGGGACAAAAATGCACCTTTATTCCACTGTGGGGAGGGACATGGGGAAGGCGAGCGCCCTGCTTACCAAACAGTGTGAAAAAGATACATGAAGACATATGTGTAATCTACCTCTCTCGTGGACCAGATGCAAATAATTTAGATCATACAAAAGGCTAAACATACGTGTTCTACATTAAATTGAGAAAATAAACAGTACAGTCAAACATTTCAGTCTGAAAAGGAAGTTATTTCCTACTGCTGATATCTAATGCAAATGTATCTGTTATACATGTCAACCACACTACGCACGTCTAGACCAGTACTATGCAATAATATGAAAGTACGAAGATTCCAGTTTCAAAAATTAAGTCAGACACTATTCATCTATTACCATGATTTGAAATTCAGATTGTATTCATTGTTCTGATTAGTTTCATTTTATTCTGATTTGTTTGATTTTATTATACTTGATGGCATGGACAGCTATTTTAAAGATAACAAAATATATAATTGCAGCCATCGAGGATGTCCAATTATCTTGTTTAGAAACCCTGTATGGCTTTCATTGTTTGTTTTGATTGATTTTACTC
>RJWT010031258.1:0-14409 GCA_004365215.1 Cuniculus paca | reverse complement strand
GCAGGTGAGGAATTGGTATGCAGCTGGCAGGCCGAGCAGAGAGAGCAGGCTTTGGGGTGGCAGAGGCAGGAGGTGTAATCAACTTAAATGTGTCTAGGCTGGGGAAAGGAAGGTATTAATATTCTAATGCGAACTCCTGTGGAACTCAGTTTATGCAACTCCATTTCCTTTGACTTTTAAAAATCTGCTTCAGGTCAATCTTTCACAAACCAAGACCTCTTTGTGGACGGGTGCCCTGGGTGCATCCAGCAATGTAAAGGGACTCGTGTCCCTAATTACTTACAAATCACACAAGAAGCCCTCTGAGATACACAGATTATAGCCTGAACTCATTCGGTTATTTACTGACACCTGGTTTCATTCATAAAAACAGAGGGGACAGATTTGCCTATTCTACTTAATTTCATTCATTCTACCACTACATCGAGAGCACTTGAAAAATCATGCTGCATAATGTTATAGAATAAAATGCAAAATTAATGCAACATCAAGCTAGGACTTCAGTGCTACGTGAGGGAAGAATTCAGGTATTAATTTCATGACCCTCAAGAAAATGTGAAATAATAAACTGTCAAATATCTCTCTCCTCTCCTCTCCTTCCCTTCCCTCCCCTCCCCTCCCCTCCCCTTCCCTTCCCTTCCCTGCTCTCCCTTTCCCCTCCCCCTCTTCTCTCTTTCTCTCTCTCTCTGTCTGTCTCTCTTCTATCCTCTCTCCTCTGCCTCCTCCCCTCACTTCTGCACTAAAGGAAGAAAATCTAAAATGGCTATGACTCTTTTTATTGCTATGACCTGTGTTTTTGGAAAAGGGAATTGACTTGCATTGATCCCAGTGAACTTTCAAGCAAACCATTGAAATCCTTTTAAATGAAGATAAAATATGCCTCCATTTTGTCCTTCATGTGACTACTTTTAATGAGATGTTGTATTATAATACTTTTTTGAAAAGACATAGACAAAGATATTTGTTTGGCAAAAAAAAAAGAAAAACATTTTTTCATTTGCATTTCTTTGATAGCTACTAGTGATTCAATTGGTATGGGTTATTTCAAATATTTGATGTGTCTGTGTGTGTGCATTCCATACTTTTAATTAATCTAAGAAATTATGTGGTATTTGAGTTCCAGAATTAGTCCTTATTCATTTTCAAAAGGCCAGTGCTTAGCAAATTGCACACTGTATAAAAATCTGTTCTAAAACTTTTTGCTGATTATTCTACACTGCCTTTTTAATTAAGTGACAGAAACAAGAAAAAAGGGTGCAGGACAGAGCTCTAAGTACTGTTCAGAGAGAACACCCTTCCAGGTACTGACCCCCCAACCCTATCTGTGTGGATAGTCATGAAAACCGTTCCAAACTTGCTGCAGTGGTTGACTGACTGTGTCAACTTGAGAGATGTAGAAGCTTAACTAAACCGGCTTAGCAATTCTACACCCCAGGCAGCGCATCTCCTGGATAGGAAGGAAGGACGGTGAGGGTCCATCTTCAGAGGACTCCAGTCTTTGCTTTCAGCTTGGACGTCGTCTCCTGGCTTCCAGTGCAGACTCTTCGGCTTCTGCCTTGGATCCTTCAGACTTGCGGCACAGATTCTTCAGCCCATCACTTTAAGTGAGATAAATCAGACACCTAAGGTTGACTATTGAGCGGGTTCCTCTAATGTGAAAGACCCAAAATAGAAGTGTTTTACAGAGGAAAATAAAAGAGCAATGTCGAGAAACAGGAGATAGACTCTGGAAATGGAAAGGGAACTGGGAAGGTGGGAGAAGCCAGATAGTGGAAAGGGGTCAAAACTATTGAAATTATTATGTATGCACATGTACCAGTCTTCCAAGGGGAATCTAATTAATATGGATCACAAATATCTGCAGTGCCTCAGTTCTCATCAAATTTGGTTTGCGACTGGAATCATGGAAGGAATAAATTCATGAACTGAGGTACTACTGAATTCATAAAAAAATTTTGGTAGGAAAAAAATACTTGGTAAACAAATGTTTCTGTCCCGACCACTTATAGACATTTTGTCATCATCCTATAAATGACAGAACGTGAAAACTTTCACAGGACTCGCGTTACTTCAGGCAGCACAGGTAATCTAAGCGTGATTCAGAGTGCATGGAGGCTGCAGTGTGGTCTGTGCACACTCCTGCCGCTCTCTGTGTGGTGCACGCAGGAGCTGCAGCCCCCACGCCATCCCCTCATCAGCTCTGCACGGCTGCGTCTTAGCTTGGCATAAACAGCAGAGTACTTGGGCCATGCTGACCTGATGGTTGTCAAATACCATTTCAGTGAAAAAGTGAGTACTTCCCTTTTTTTTTTTTTTAATTTTAAAGGACATTCTGTTCCCCAGAATTCATTCTTTACCCTTGTTCACCTTCTAAAATTATACACGGGATGCTATTAAGCATAGGGATACACTTTTTAAAGAGACATATAAAATTACACAACACTGAGTTTTAGTTTTTTACTTAGAAGAAAACACAGTGGGATACAAGAAGAGACTACAGTATTTAGCATTCCTGAAGCAGATGTATTTAATAAATGATATTATAGTCTTCAACTCATGGTCAACTTTTTCTCTGTAGGTAGAAGTTTTTTTAATCTTAATTATTCTGGGCAAAAGAACTTGTTTCTTGATAATGAACTGAATTTCACATGGGGGTAAAGTCCTCATGGGCTCTGACCAATGCAGCTGTGAGGACTATTCAGAGTAGGAACTCCGGGGCTCAGTGAGTGCGGATTTTTTTTTTTACTGACTCCTCTGGAAGCTGCAAAGTGATGCTTGCAACTGTTCTCAGTAAAGAACGGTGCGAACATCTATGTCATTCTTCAAAGACACTGTGTGATGACAGTTTGATTCTTCAAACCTGCTCAAGGCTAAGATTCTTATTTTTATGTTTACTTAAGAAGTAATTTTGATATATTATATGATTGGATTGTTTTTCTGCTAAAGGCCAATCTCTCACATGTATTTCACCATTTTAGTCTGTTTCTTCATCATTCTCCTTTATTTTTGAAGGTTTGGGAAAACATAATTTAAAGATAAAAACATGCTGAAATAAAAGCACATGAGTCTTCATCTCAATAAGAGAAACTAATAAAAAAGTAATGACATAGACTTTGAGCTCACTAAAAAACGCTCCACAGTTCTGCAGGGTGCTAAGCCCCCCATGGAGCCCTCTCTGCTCACCAAAGTATTACTGACATAAATTCCATATTCTCTTTATTTTCTTCTGTTGGGAAGAATTCTGGAAAGTGGACCCACTTTCTATTTCTATTAGCGTATAGCAAATCATTTTTAATCAAGAGAGTACAGGATTTTAATGATTTATAAAAGCCTATACAAGATTCATTTCAGCATTCTTGTCGAGGAGAACTTCCTTTCTTTAAATAAAAAAAAAAGAAGCACCAAAGAGATACAAGATAAGGCAAAATTATGGACTTGAAACTCAGAAAAGGCAAAAAAGAAGAGTAAAGCCACCTCTCTCACCCTGAGGGCACTGTCATTCCTGAAGAATGAACCGTGCAACTGCAGTGTCTGTTGACTTTGTGCAGTCAGAGAAACCAAGTTCAGGCTGGCCAGACCCACGCGAATGAGCAAGGATCCTAATCCTGCTGTCAATTCAGTCTACATCCTGGAAGGATCACCCTGAAGTTTGAGTGAGTGGGAGACTGGCTTTGATGTTCTCTTGCCAACTGGTCTTCATTCCTTAGTAAAACACTGTCAAGTAATCACAGAGCTACGTTAGACTCTCACAAGCAGGGCTGGTGGTAGAAAGTAACAGAAGGACTCTGCTTTCAGTGGCTACAGGGTTTCCGGGAGCATCAGTCCAGATGAGATTCAGGTCTTAGCTGCAGGCACAACAGATCAGTCATAATAATTATCAGGGAGTCTCGGAAAGCTCTGAATTCCACACGCAACTTTCAGTTTTTCCTAAATGACAGGATCCCAGCCCTTCCTGTGGGTTCACAGGACTGAGGCCTCTTTAATAAATGAAGTGGTTTTCTTTCTTGACCAACTCTCACTTGGTTCATTAAAGATGATGACATGCAAGACAGCACTTGAACGAATGCCCCCAAGTTGTGTCTGCGGGGTGTTCCAGAGTTTAAATTTTGCAGCCACATCTTGCAGCTGCATATTTTCTCAGTACACATGTTCCAAACCCTGTCCCAGCACAAGAGGGGAGTTGCAGAAATACACTGAAGTCTTCAGCTTCCACCCCAAACTACTGCTGAAAAAATAATTTCCCAAATCAGAACATGCAGAGCAAGCTGTATGCTCTACAATAAAGAGAAACAGTAGCTAAAAGAAATACAAAACAGATACTGACTTGTTAAAATATCATTGCCACATTGCAATAAGTGATGGACACTTAAAAATATTTAAGAGGGAAAGACGTTATAAAATTAAAAAAAGACAGAGAAGTGAAAATACAAATGACAGTCTTGGAAATTAAAAAGTGAAAAGATTAATTCAACAGTTAATTAGATATAAAAGGAAAGATTAATGAACTATATGCCAGAAAAAGTATCTAGCCAGCAAAACAAATATTAAAATATTTAAAGAAAGATTGTATGAGATTTCAAAATAAACTATAGATACACTAACTCTAATAAGTAGGTAATTTATATACATCATCCCGAAAACTTAGAAAATCAGAGGTAAAGGAAGCATTACTTTCAAAGGAGCCATCATCAGATTGACAGCCACTTTCTCAAAACCAGTGAAAGCCACTGTTGTTATTTATGTCTAGATGGCCCCCCAAAGCCTCACACAGTCTTAGTCGGGGCTTTTTCAGAGGTGGCTAGATTTAATGTGTGACACTGGGATTGTTTCACAGTCCATTGCTAGTGTCAAGGGCACGAGGATTAAGGGTATGAGTGTTACCCACCCTGAGCAGCCTGTTCATAGAATAGTTATGGTCACTCCTTGTTACTCTGCTACCTTTTCTCACCATGAACTGTTTCTCCTCTGTGACACTCCTCTGCCATGCCACCTTGTGTCAGAGCCAGCCAGTTATGGACTGAAACTTCTATAGACTGTGAGCCAAAATAAACCTTTCCTCTTCTAACTGTAAGTGTTGGGTGTTCTGTCTCAGCAATAAGAAAACTAACAAAGAATTTGGTACCACAGAAATGGGGTCATTGATATTACTATACCTTACCATGTGGATTAGCGACCTTTAGACCTGGTTTGTGGGAAGGGAAAGAGTTAGAAAAGGATTGGAGTGGGTGACTGAAACAGTAGACCTAGAACACCTGAGGTTGTACTTAATGGGAGATTCTGGTCAGAGCTCAGAAGACCAAAAGGCTGATAGAAATTCTGCCAATAAAGACCAGGCTCAGGAGGTTTCTTCTGGGAAGAAGGACTGTACTGTGTGCTTGACTCCAGACAATGTGTGCTATACCTTGGAAAAAAGTTTCTCTGAATTTTGCTTATATCCAGAGACTTTGCTTGAGACTGAGATTAAGTGGAGTGAACTAATTAATCTTGCAGAAGTTTCAAAGCAGTCTAATGTTAAGGTGGTAGCATGGATACTGTTCGGGGCCTTCATTCAGATTTATGTTGAGAATCAAGAAAAATGAGCCCAGCCAGATGATTTAAAATGCTGTGAGCTTGAGCAGAAAGGAAGCTCCAATAAAGCTGTGGTCTGTAAAGATGAAACTGAGGAGAAATTGGTCACTGAAAAGACTAGCAAGAAAAAGCCAAGTATTTCAGAAGGCAACAGGAAAGATGCCCTGAGGACACCATGACAACCAGCAGGACTCCAGCCTCTGCAGCTTCAGAGTTGCAAAGGTGAAAGACTTTGCTTCGAAAAGAAAGCCCCAGAGGACCATATTCTAGAATGGTGAGAAGGAAGGAAGTTGTTCCCCAGGATTTGGTTCATAGGCACTCAACTCCTACAGTCAAGGGAGAAGGAACCCTGGCTACTGCTATAGCTGGAAGCAGACCTTGGCATCATTTATTTGGCACTGGTTTTAGGTGCATGCACAATGGAAGAGCAGTGGGTTCAGGAAGGATCCCACTCAGATTTCAGAAGAAGGTCTGGGAGGCCAGGCAATGTGCCCCTGAGAGGGCAGTGTGTGAAGCTGTAAGTGGGAAGCCAAAGGTGCAGTGGGGCCCAGAAGGTTGGAGAAGCCAGAAGCGTGGATAATTTGAGGAAAAATACAAGTTGAGAGCATATACAGCTCCAGAGAAGCCATGGGAGCTACCACCACCAGCAATTCTGTAGGAGTGGAGCTGCCCTAGCCCTTTGGAGTTCACAACTTGCCACAGATTGCCAGGGATGCTGGAAGCTGAACTGTGGGAATCAATGTTTGCCCTGCTGAATTTCAGTCTTACTTTGTCACCATTCCTTACTATCCCTCTGTTTGTAACGTTTAGAAGGGAAATGTCTACCTTGTGCCATTGAATGTTGGAAGTGTTTAACTTTCTTTTCACCTGTACAAGAGTTTGAAGCTAAGAGTTTGCCTTAAACCTCAGAGGAGACTTTGAGCTTGTATTTTTCAGCAATGCTGAAACTGTCAGGACTTGTATAAATGCCTTTTGCATAAAGGTAAATGGGTCTCTGGGAGAACAGTGACAGAATGTTATGGTTTATGTCTAGATGTTCCCCCAAAGCTTCATGCAGTCCATAGATAGAGCTTTTTCAGAGGTGGCTGCACCTAGAGTATGTGATGCTGGAATTGACTCATGGTGCAATGCTAGGATAAAGGGCACAAAGATGAAGGGAATGAGTGCTACCTGTCCTAAGTAGCCTGGATGAAATATAAAGGATACAAAAGCTGTAGTTCCTTGTTGATTTGCTGCCTCCTGCCCACTGTGAACTGTTTCTCCTCTCCTGCCATGCAGGGTGGCATGGCAGTCAGCAGATAATGGACTGAAACTTCTACAAACTATAAGCTAAATAAACTTTTGCTCCTTTACCTTTGGGTGTCAGGTATTTTGTCTCAGCAATGATAAAAGTGACTAACACAGCCCTGATATGCAGAAATGATATACTCAATATTTTGGAATAAAAATAACTGCAAAGTTGAAGTTCTGCACTCCCATAAATTTCATAGGAGAATAAAAGCAGAATGCAGACAATTTCAGACAAAAAAGAAAATTTTTCCCTAGAAGACATGCTTCAATGAGAATTCTAAGTATAATAGATAATAATCCATCTGAGGAAGAAATAAGAGCAGAGAGAGCAACAGACACATGTTTGACATAGCAAATTACATTACTTTTACCTGAAATTACTTTTAAATGACATTAATGCTTCAGAATTTTTGTGTGATGGATGTATTTCTATCATGACTTCAATAATAGATAGTAAATAGATAAATCAAATGCCCAACAGGATAGAGCTGTTGATTAGTACAAGAAGTTAATGAGTTACATGTGCATGCTTTAGTAAGATGAAACATTAGCAATGAAAGGAATAGAACAGGTAATTTTCAGAGCAACAGAGAGAAGAAAGGACAATTAAAAAGTAATTATTCCAGCCCAGTGTGGTGGTGCATGCCTTTGATCCTAGCAGTATGGAGGCTGAGGCAGGAAGATTGACAGTTCATGGCTATCCTGGGATACACAGCAAGACCCCATCTCAAAAAAGAGTGATCATTCCAATAAAAGAGTGGCAGAGAGGAGGTTGCAGGGAAATTCAGCAAGCGAAACTGTAATAAAGCACATTACTACGGTAACAACTACCACCACTACTATTAATAGTGCATTTAAATCTCAAACATCATCATTTACATCTCATAAAACACAAGCTTAAGCCAAATAACAAAAACTATGCATTGAATACAAAGTTTTCCCACTATCTGGTGTTTGCAAGACAGAATTTTCAGCAAATACATACAAAGCTTGAAAGTAACAGGATATAAAAATTAAAACACTCCTACATAAAACAATGGCTGCACCTGTATTTGTATCAGTCAAATGGACTTTCAAGGAAGGAGGATACCACCAGCCATCTCCGCTCCCACGCCTGTGTGTTTCAGAGAGGACTCATGGGGGTGGGGAGTAATCTGAACAAAGTGAGTGGTCAGTGAGTGTTAAATGACTGGAGGCAACATAATGCTATAGCGGAGGCTGACTCAAGAAATATTTGATATTGGCTTGTTAAGAGGACAGCATGGGAGAAGAACTGCAGCTTAGGAGCTATGAGGAAGTGGTAGAGGAGGTCATCTGAAGTCTGAAGAAGTTAGAAGACAGCGACTGAGACGGGTACAGATGGACACGCTCATGTGGATGTGGTGTGCTGTGGACCTGTGGCGGTATGTATGAGTGGCTGTCTGGTATGTCTTTGGGAAATGCATGGTTTGTGTCAGGTGTGGGTTGGCTGAGGCAGTGTGCACTGTGTGTGTTGTGTGTGGAGAGCTGTTTTCCTATAGGCTTTTGTTCAATGCAGTGCAATTCCAGTTACTCACCTAATGCTTCTCAGGACAGAGCCTCATGAAATTCACATTGTCCTCAGATTTCTGAACAAGCAGTATAAGAGAAATAACCATGCTAAGTATCTGAAGAATATCACTTCAAATTGAGTAAAGAAATCTATTAACCAAGAAGATAAGTATCTTTAAACATACACACTTTAAGATATTGACAGATATGCAAGGATAAACAGAAAATGGGGCTGTTGTAATGGGAGATGTTTTCATACTTCTCACAGAACTTGAAAGATATTTAAGTGGATACATTGGATCTATCTGATTGGATCTATCTGATTAACACATAATCCAAAGGCAGAAAATGCTGCAGACAACTGAAAATACCAATTCTTTATGAGAACTTAGAATATTTTAAAAAGTCCCTGTGTAGTGGGCTATAAAACAACTTTCAACAGAATTTGAACAATGAGAATTACACAAAGCTCATTCGCTATGTCCATGGCAATTATGCTATGAAATTGATAAGTACACAATGTAGTGAGGTTACGAGAAGATCCTCATATAGTTGAAAATGAATAAATGTCTTAATAAGTCATGTGTCAACAAATAAAATATTTTCTTCTGACTCCTAATAAAAATATACATACCAAAACCTCTTTCATGCACCAAATAAATACAAATAAGTATTGAGAACATATATAGCCTTATCTGCACATCTTGATAATGGGAAAAATGATAAAACTTAATAAACTGAGCATCCACTTCAAGAAGTCAGAATTATTAAATAAATATGTGTAGAAAATAATGAAACAGAAAACAAAATTTTATTCAGGGAGTAAACAAATGAGAAATGTTTTTGAAGCTATCAAAACTCTGAAGAGTTGACAAATAACAAAGATAGGAAAGGGGAAAATAAACTCAGGAATTGGAAAATAGAACATCTCTAGAGGATCTGCAGTTATTAAAAAGATACAATCATCTCAACCAATTGCAGGTTTTATAAGACCTAGGCCCTAGGGTGCAGCTCAGTGATAGAGAGCTACCTGATATGCATGAGGCCCTAGGTTTGATCCCCAACATGTGGTGGGGGAGGGAAGGAGAAGGGGAGGTGGGGGGAAGGGAAGGAAAGAGCAGGGAAGGGGAGAGGAGGAGAGAAGAGAGAGGGAGGGAGGAAGGAAGGGAGGAAGAGAGGGAGAGGGACAGTAAGAGAGAGAGAGAGGAAGGGAGAGACACACAGAGACAGAGATAGAGAGATAGAGACACCAAGAAAGAGACAGACAGACACAGAATACAGAAGACAAAGGAGGGAAGAAAATATGACAAAATTGTCCTATGACAAAGTAATTTGAGAGTATGCATCCAGGAAAAACATGAAGAAAAATTTGCATAAGGCATTCACACAGTTACCAAACATTGTATTTCTTGATTTTTTTGAATGGTTGTGGGATTTTATCAGCTCCTAAATTTTTGTAATTTGTGTTAATTTCTTTCCTAATTCTAAGTAAGTGCAGTCATTCCTTGGTACGCACAGGGTGTCGTTCATTCCAGGACGCCTGTGGATACCAAAGTGTGCAAATTTCTTACATAAAATGACATACTTTCATATAACCTGTACATATCATCTCACACTACTTAAATCATCTCTGCATTTTTTATATTATCTAATACAATGTAAATGCTATGTGCAGCTCTGTGGTAGAGAGCCACCACTCTTACACTGAGATGTTCAAGGAATAATAGCAAAACTGTCTGCATAGATAAAATTGTTCTTCAAATATTTTTCCTCTGTGGTTGGTTGAATCCATGGGTGTGTAATCAGAAGGAAAAAAATGTATACGTTCTGTCTAATGCAATTTTTGAAAAATGTTTTTCACATGTGATTGGTTTAACCAATGGATGTGGAATCCACAGAAACAGAAAGCAGATAATAGTATTTCAAGATGTTTGAAATCTTAGATAAACAAATTACTAGAGAAAGATAATTTCCAGAAATACACTCAAGAGAAGATTTGAATACTTCTAAAACCATTGTCTCAGGATTGAATGTCTCCCACCCTAACACACACACACACACACACACACGCACAGCAACTCCATGAAGTGGGAAAAAGTTGCTGAGATAAGCTTTCTTTTAAACTGCAGGAAACATGATCTCAAAGATCACTCATTTTTCTACAGATGACTCAAGTTTACCCTTTCTTATGGCAGAGTAGCACTCTATGGTGCATAAATACCACTTTTTCTTCATTCATCTGTTGGTGCACATAAAGCCATTTCCAAGATTTAACTATTATGAATTGTGCTGCGATACACATGGGTATGTATGAATCACTGTAATAGATCAGTAACTCTTTGGGGAAGATATCTAAAAGGGAAATAGCTGGATTGAGTGGAATTTCTAGTTCTAGCTTTTTGAGAACTCTCTGTGATGTTTTTCATAATAGTTATACTAGTTTATTTTCCCAAAAACAATGTAGAAGGGTTGCTTTTTCCTTATAGTTTAACCAAATTTGCATAACATTGAGCCATACACCTGTATCACTTTCATTGTTTTGTTTTGATTGGCTTTATTCTGTTTTATTTTGTTTAGTTTTGTTCTCTTTAAAATAAAAAAATAACATTGAGCTATACAAAACTATGTAGATCTAACCTCATTGATAAACATTTATTATGAGAGTAAGAAATAAAAAAGTAGGATACTATCCATACAAAGAAACCAGGACAGAAAGATGTTTTTTGAATATTATCAAAAATATTAATGTACTATTTTTAAAATTAAATATTTAGAGATTACATAGAATGTTAAAGCAGACCATGTAAATAAGAAATAGCCTAAAATATGAAGAGACAAACTCAAAGGCAACTAGCGATTAAAAATAAACAAGGAAGATTAAACAAAACCCAAGAACAAACACCAAGGTAATACTGAAGGAAAATATTAGACAAAGAAAAATTATAAAAAATGAAGAAATGTATAAGAGAAAGTGCCATATACTGAAGGCAGCCCAAAACACACACTACATGAGCACTAGGAGTCCTTAGAAAAGATAACTAAAGCAAGTGTATAGCACAAATGCAAAGTAAAATTCCCAGAGTTTCCTGGAACATAATGAGAGATTTGGAAATAAATAGGAAAAAAGCTCCTCAAGTACCTAAGGGGTTCAGACCAGAATGACTAAAGCCAAGACAGAGAAGTAAAATGATCCAACTTGAGGAAGTCTTTGGACACCCAGGCTAAGTACAGCATGTTCTGATTCATCTACAATGACTCTTCATTCCAGAAGGAAATGCCATAGTTCATAAGATACTTGGCATGAAGCAAGGACCTAGGTATAACAAGACCCCTCTTCAAGCAAGGAAAAGGAGGTCCAAGTACAAAAGGCTGGTATTGGTATGCAGGAGCTAAGATCGCCTCCTGAGAGTTCACCAAGGAAAACAGCAGAGAACCAGTGCCACGCAACCAAGACGATTAAAGAGAATACCAGGGCCCCATGGCCTGATGGCACCAGGGAAAATCCGAGTTCCTTGATCAAAAGGCACTAGGGTGGCATCCTTGAAATCCCACTGACTGCGGATTCTGTGAGTGCTGGCACCCCTTGAAGAGTCGCCAACTTGATACTTTGGTACCCGGACTTGAGGGCACACTCCCGTTTCCCTCGTCCTCCCACTCTCCGTTTTCTGCGGCTACTCCAGGAACATGTGCGTCTTCACTGTCTTCTAAGCCTCCTGCTTCTGTACTCGGGATTATCCATCCTCCTTACTCGTGTGTTTTCTTCTCTAACAGAATTGAGTCTTTTCACACGAAACATTGCAAAGAAATAAACAATGGTGCAAAAGGGCCATATTTGATGCAACTAGATGAAACACTCATGAGCATTCAGTACATGGCTCTTCTAATTTTTAAACTGGAAATTTGCCAAAATACAATTTTGGGGGGAAACTAATATTTCTAAAACTGTAAGACAGTAGAGAGAAGAGCCTTCCAGAGGAGCTGTGTGGACGAAACTCGCAAGAAACAAGGCAGCTGGATCCTTTAGAGGAGCCGAGATGCAGACAAGGTAACTACAACAGAGGTCAAGTGGGGGACGGGGCAGACTGGGCAGAGCCTGCAGGGCAAGGGAAGGGAGCGGAGTCTCAAATAAACTTGCTCGGGAGCTCTTGGTGAAATTCAAGCCGGGATGTGACACATCCTGGAGATGTCAGCTATTTCTGGCTGCTGTGTGCAGGAAGGGGAGGGTGTGGCGAGAGCTGAGGAGGGGCACGGTACCCTCCTGCTAGTGACAGCTGAGGCTTGAGGGTGGCTTTGAGAGATGGGGAAGTCAAGCAGGCAGGCAGTGTACACAACAGAAAGTCTGAAGTCAGACTGCGATCAGAACTGACAGACATGAAGCAGTAGGGGTGCTCAGGGAAGGCCAGGTGGGAGCGAGAGGGCTCCAGCTTTCTTATGCGTTTGGTGGGGTCACGGGAGGAGATTGGGTGCAAGAGCGGGTCTCAGGGGAATGGCGACTGCTCACCACGAGGCAGACACCAGGTTGAGTCCATAAGGTGTTTTATTTCATACCCAAGGCCACATTATTAGCCCTGTTACTGATCAGGTAAGTACAATACCAGCAAAGGCAGGATTACTGGTAAGACATACACTCACATCCCTGCATGAGCTCTAAGCCCTTTTCTTGGCTGCTGCACTCTGCCGCCTGCCCACAGATACAAGGGTTTATCTGGGACTAAGGCACTCACATCTTCTGTGTTTATGAAGATGAAAATGTGTCAGCACACAGGGTCTCCCAGGGGTGGAGCACCGTGTAGAAAGGGAGGTTAAATAAGCCCCCTGTGCTGCTGAGACTTCCCCAGGTGGAGAGGAAAGGCTGAGGAGAGAGAGGAAGACTGGACTGGGCTCCCGGGATCCAGGCTTCCAGCACACAAGGAGAAACCCGGGAAGAGAGCGGAGACCCAAGCCCAGTACTGGTCGGGCAGAAGCAGCTCCCGCTGGGTCCTGTCCACCGGGTCAGGAGCCCACCAGCTCCATCTGGGGGCGGTGAGCAGCAGCCGCACGCCCCACCTGTCCTTCCCGCTACGTCCTCCAGGACCATCACCCTTTGAGGCACACATTCGGGCTCTCAGAATTTAGGGAGTCCCTGCCATGCTTGTTTCTTTCGGATTTTTGTGGTGGGTTCTGACTATGCAAGGGGTGAATGTTCAAAGTTTTTAAAATTTAGTACAGGGAAAGATGCATTGCTATTCATAAGGTCCCGGCGGCTTGAACAACCTGTAGTACATGCACGACTGTCCCATCGGGTGGCATGGGTCAAGCCACCCAACGGAACAGCTGCGTACGTACCACATGTGGCACGAGCCACCCGGCAGAGAGAACTAGGAATTGCAGCCCCATCATGAAAGCGTTAATCCCCAGGTAGCACACTTACCTCCTTGTTCTTGACACTCTCTGAAGCAGTCTGAAAGTCCTCTTTCTAGCGCGTCTTTAGTTGTGCTGTCCTAGGTACTAACCCGGCCTAAATTAGTACACTTACTTTTAAAATTTTTTTTCTTTTTTTTTTCTTTTGAAGACAATAAAACAAATACAAAATAAAACAGAATGTCCAATCAAAACAAAGCAAAGAATTTGATATAAGACTTCAAGACAAAACAAAAATAGACCAACAATGATTACCATGTTGCCCCTTGCTATTTTCAAATAACTTCCCATACCATAAGGAATAATAAGATCAAACACAACAGAACAGAATAAAACCAATCAATATAAAACAATGAAAGCAATAGAGGACTTCAAAACAAGGCAGTTGAAATACCTCAGTGGCTACCGTAATGTATCTTGTTATCTTGAAAGTAGCTGTTTATATCATCAAACATAATAAAAACAAACAAAACAAAATAGAATAGAATAGTCAATCAAAACAAAATAATGAACATGATACAAGACCTCATAACAAGATGAAAGGAAATCAATAATGGCTACCATAATGCCTCTTGTCACCTTCAAAATAACTGCTCATGCCCTCAGATATAATACAGTCAA